>WYDI02017874.1:0-77065 GCA_009867235.2 Psittacus erithacus | reverse complement strand
TGTCCTAGAAAAGAAAAGAAATCTTCAGCTTAGGGAATATTTTCGGTCAAGTTACAAATGAAAAGTAAACAAAGAAACGCAATAGCAGTTGCTATAATTCTCAATAGCAGACTGGTGTCTGCAGGTTTTATCCAAACATGCTTTGCAGGTACTGCAGCAGTAATTGGTGGCCGAACCCCTTGTTTTTAAATGATGTGCTAAAAGCAGCTTTTTGGCCGCAAGACAAGAATAGTTTCAGTTATTCAATTTGATTTTGCAAGGAGCCTTCCTACCCTGTCATAAATTCTCTTGTAAAATGCTGTGACAATGAATTTCTAAAAAGCAAGTACAAATGGGGTAAGGTTTCTAGGGTGAGTTAATACCTGTTATTTGATCAGCTGTTCTATCCAAAAGCATGTTTGGTTTTTTACAGCCAGATTTCTTGGTTTGTGTTTGGTTCGTATGAAATCTCACAACATCTTCATGAAGAATTCAAATATTCTTTTCAAGCTAGTAGAAATTTTAAAAAATCATAACCCTCAGTGGTTCCTGCTGAATTCTGTGGGCCTCACGTTGAGCAGAATTAGTTTTGTTCTCTTTCCCCATTGGCTCCATCCAAACCAAATCTTCCAGTTTTGCGTTTGCCATCCAAAAATCTTTTTAGTCTCTTTCTTCTCTGCCTTAAAATTTCACAAGTATTAAATTCCATGCTGAAAAATTTGTCTTTACACACTTCCATACAGCCTAATACCAAAAACGTTTGGAAGGCAAAGCAACATTCCAAATGCTAAAAAACATCTGCAAGGGAACAACCAACCAGGGTATGGAGCTTAATTATTTTTTTCCAATAAAAAAAAAACAATTAAACAAATAACACACATCTCTTAAGGAAAAAATTGGGATAAAAAATAAAGAAGCTAGAAGTGGCTGGAAAAGATCTTCTGAGGAGTGATTATTTTTTTCCTCACTAGCAAAATAGGTATGGAAAATGTAAGTATGCACAGCTGTGTTTATTCCAATGATTAGACATTCTGTTTCTCTGTGACCTCTTTGCATTGAGCTGGCAAGACACCTGGGTATGCTTAGAAGTGTCTCATTCATGCATTTGCATTTATTCAACTCGGACCTTTCTTTCTCCCTCACATGCCCTTTTCTTCAGACCACAGGAAAAAAAAGCCAAAACAGTTGAATCTGTGCACTCCTTCCTCTCTTTTTTTTCCCCCATGTTTGCAAGGTGTTTGTCAAGACTCTACCCTGTACCTTTACACATTTTAAATGAAAGCATAGCACTATTTCAACAGTGAGCATAAAGTCTTCTTTTTCAAGGCTGTTTAAGGCTGAATCAAGGGAAGAGGTGGTTGCAGTGTATCATGTGATGTGACAGCACACATGCCATACTGGGAGTGCAATAGAAGCTAAGCCTCAGTATCTGTATCTCCTGTGCTCTACATCTGCACCTGCATTTTACTTATGCAAAGTATGTGTGTTTGTGTAATCTGGGCTATCCTTGCACTAGTGCTCAACTGCTCTGGCTGATATTGATGGATGCTTAGTTGAGAAGTTTGCTTACAAGAAAATATCAACACAATAATTTTGCAGTCCAGACTGTGTTACTGATGTAGAAGTGACACAGAAAGGGGTTAAAGTGTTTCCTCACTTGTCATCAAAGTTTGGTACAGAGCTGAATTCCCTCTAGGTCTTCCAAGTCTTAATCCAGTACCCTACCTGCTACTTTAACCTTCCTCTGCAAGTATGCATCAGGTTTGGAGACAGGGCTTCCATATTAGTTTCTCTTCTACTGTCATTGAAACCAAAAGCAAAATTTCTAGTAATTGAAAGTTGCCAGCTCAATTCAAGACTGATGCCCTCAAACTTGTTATAGTTTCTCCCCCTGCTTCTTTGGATATGTAGGTATTTCAGAGCACTAAATGCTAATTGCAAACTGTAGATCCAGTTCTTTTAAGAACTGCATCTTAACAGATTGTTGGTTTCCTAAATTTAGTTAGTATAAATATAAACTGAAGAAATATGACTATATACACATGGAATTAGAGTAAATGAAATGACAATGAGAAGCATCTGTACATAAGGCACTCATTTTCCTTTCCTTTCAAGCTCTCTGAATTCATTAGCTGGCTTTCATACAATCTGCTGTGTAAAATACAATGTCTCATATCTCCTCCACTCTGTCAAATTAGCTTTATTTTTTTTCCTGCTTCAAAACCATAACTCAAAAGCTCTGAAATGCTATTGGGTATTATTCAAAGGTGCATCTGATTTGCTGTTTTGATCATTATTAGGAAGTGTTTAAACACAATCTAAAGAGAGAATCAGTGGGAGATTTCTTGCACCCTCACTCCACAGCAGGGCTGAAAAGTCCTGAAACCCAAACACAAGAAAACAACATGGTAACCCATCTCTTCATGTGCTCCCCCCGACATTATCCTTCAGAGCTGGGGAAATGTAGGCAGACTGAAAAGACTTCACAGCAGAGCAATCCTATAATTAGATTTGTAGGGAAGTGTAAAGAAAAAAATCTGAGATAAATGTGTTTCTGTGTATTGGTTTGCCTGCCTTTAGCTAGCCCGTTAATGCACTGGAATATGTAGAGCCAGCTCTGTACATTTTGGTTGTGGAAAAGGGAGATAAGCCATTTTGGCAACACGGAAGGTAGAAGAAAATGAGGGGAGTACATGAGAATGAAAGTGAGGAATCGAAACAGCTAGGCTGGAAGGAGAGCAGGAAGAAGTAGTAATGGGGATGCAGCATTAAATCCTTTCTTCACACTTGAGATAGAAGACTCTTCAGGTGGGACATTTAATAGGAAGCCAGACGAAGTACCTAGTTATATGTTCTGGTTACTAACCTTGCATTTTACAGCAACGAGCTACTACTGAAAGGGGCAGATGCATGGAGTATTTTCCTCTGGTGGAAAAGCTGTTTTAACAGGTTTCTACCACCTTGATTAAATTATTTGAACTGAGGAAAAGAACAACTATTTTTTCCAACCCCTAATGTTTTTAAAACTTGGATCATTTTACTTGCCTGGTTTTTAAATTTGCTGTGAAGAACTTGTCCTGCTGAGCATGAATGGAAGCACCCAAGGAGGGACAGCAAGCCAGGTGTGCTACAAATGGCTTGGTGACATAGGACATGATTGAGAAACATCCCATGTGAATGTCCCAGAGAAGTCACCTGCTCTAAGTACTCTTGCCAGATTTATAGGGATTTCCCTCTGCTCAGAGGAAGAGAGGGGATGACTCTTGAGGTTCGTTGTCTAGAAGCGTCCAAGGTGTTCAAGCAACAGTCCCCATTGAAATGTAATGGGAAGGAGGTGCCTGAATCCTTCGAGCCTTTTGGGGTCACACTTGAGGGACTCCAAGGAGAGCATCCCCCTCGGATGGGCTGGGATGGCCATGGCTGTGGGAACCCAGCCACCTTACAGAGCCGATGAGGCAGGGGCCATGTGGAGGTGGGGAAACGCAGGTTAATGAGACTCCTTTGAGCTCCAAGCGTTTGTGAGGGGTGGGAAAGGGCTGCCTGCCCATCCCCAGGTTGAAAGGAGGGCTGGAGGGAAGGGGTAGGAACCGGCAGCCATCCATGCCCTGGCCCGAGGCGGAAAGGTGGTGTGTTTGCTGCCTTCACCCCTCCCACCTTTCAGCCACATTAAAGCCCAATTATTCACGCTTGATGTCAGCAAGGCAGGCCCCCGCTACCCGCTGCTCCCGGATCCCTTCCCCGAGGGGCCACATTACCCCAGCAAGCACCGGCCCATGTGGGGTGGGGTTCGTAGGGGTCCCGGGCACCCTCCACCCCATGCGGCGCCTGCTTTGGCCGTCCCATGTGCCAGGGACACATCCATCGCTCCATTGGCCTCCAAGGGATAGAGGTGGCTGTTGATAGCGGTGGCTGTTGAGAAGCGGCTGTTCCTCGCCCTGCTGCAGGCTGCGAGCTCCCTGGGGGTGATGGTTGTTGGCTAGGCAGATGCCCTGGGCGCTGCAGCAGCACATTGGCACCACGGGTTCATCGGTCATGCTGGCTGTGCCGCTCCCAGCGAAGTCAGCCCTGGGTCAAGGAGACAAGGAGGGCTGGCCGGCTGCCCCACTGAGCAGCTAGGGGCACATGGGACGATCTGAAAACTCAAGAAGAAGGCGAGAGGGAAGGGAGAGGACTGAATTGACCCTTTTTTCCCCTTACCATTCACATGCTTACAGATTTCTATCAGGCTTTTTAGCTGCAGGGCAAAGTGTTTCTTTATAGTTCCTTCCAAAGCGCTGCTGCCAGAGCCAGGCTGCGGTTGCCGCAGCTGTAACCCATCCCCCAAAGCCTGCACACCCCTGGTCTGGGAGCAGTTCGGCAGGAGCGCCCGAGAGCGCTTGCACAAGCCTGGTGGGGAGAAGCGTTCGGTGTCCTCCCAGGCCCCCGCGCACGCAGTGCAGTGACAGCATTCTGTAAGGGCTCTTGCCAGCTTTCACAACAGCGGCTTGCCAAAACGCGCGTGGTCATGGCACGGGGTAGCTGGGCTGTGCGGCACGTTTCAGGAGCACCCGTAAGGCTGCAGGCTTCCCTCTTCGCAGGGTGGAATTTTTACTGGCCAGCTGATGGGAAACACCCAGAGGCAGGCAGAGGAGGCTCGGGTGTGAAAAACATGGTGATGGGCGCCAGTATGCACCCAGCGCTGCTCCTTCCTCCTTGCCAGTCACAACACAAGTGTCACGTTGGTGGTATCGCCAAGAAAGGGGCTGTGCAGCACCCATGGGTGCTGGCGATGAGCGCCTCTGCCCTCTCCAGCTCTGAAGACAAGGGGTCACGTTCTTGCAGGCAGAATTAGACACCTTTATGGCCTGTCTGGGGCTAGTTTTCCCTCTCATGTTTTTTTCTCTTCCCCAGTGGAGACTTGCTCATTTGTAATAGGAAGGTTCATTGTTTTCCCGTCTGATATTTCTTTGATTACTTAAAAAGAAATCCCAGAGGCTTGTTTTCACAAAATAGTGATTGCATAATTGATGTGATTATGATGTATTTTGCTGTGTCACTGCAGCTCGGTTGATTATTTTGAGAAGCTCTGAGCACTGTTAGTGCTGCCATGTGTTGCGCGTGCATGGCTCAGGCTTTCATCCCCCTCCACATGTGTACAAGAGCCTTTCAAACCCCCTTTCCTCCAGTGAAGACTGCCTGAAACCTTCCACAGTGCAAGGAAAAGGATGCAGACCCACAAATGGCTGATACCAGTGAAATGACAGATAGTGTGGGGTGAGCTGCAAAGCTTTTTCTGATTTAGATAATGACTTGCTGGTGTGAATAATCAAAATTATCATGCGGATCAATACACAAGCAAAACTGTGGGGCCAAATTCTAGGCTCTTTCCCTGGCTAGAAATGTACAGATAAAGCAAATGCAGACCAGCCAGGTGTGCTGGAAATAAAATTCTTCCAAATACAAAAACATGCAGCAGATCATTCATGGGAATTATTAATTGTAACCTGAAAATGTATCAGCTAGCTGCGGGTAGGAATACTTAAGGGCTCACCTAGGGAAGCCTCATGGAGAGGATAGCCTTCCCTTTTCTTGGCTAGAACTTCTTAATTATTTTCAGCTTGAGCTGGAGACCACCCTTAGAGCCCTTTCTTTCTCCTGAAGACATTTTTTGCATTTCTTTTCTGTATTCTCCTTTCTTCTCCTTTCTTGCCTTTTTAGTTCAGAGATGAAACATCGCCCTTGGTGTAGCTTCTTGGCCGAATCTCCAGATTTCTGAACCTTTTGTTTTTCTCAACATGTGTGCAATTTTCACTATTTTTGTCCAGCGGTGACCTCTGGAATTCCAGAATAATTTTCCCTCCCCTTCCTGGTGCCCTCATGTGACCCAGGAACACAAACATCTGAGAGACCTCTGGGCATCTTCACATCTGCTGGTATATAAGATCAGAGCCATTGTGTGATGTATTTTTAACAGCAGGTGTTGGGCTTGGAGAAGGGTGTGTTGGGTTTTGAGGGGCTGGGCAGAATCTGCACTTAATTCTTAGTTCCCAGGCTATTTAGGAACAGTTTAAAAACACACTTAATCTGTTTGTACAAATTTAACATTGTAAAACCACAATAAGGAATTGCTAATCAAGTGCAAGCCTGGATTTAGTTTCAGCTTTGCATCACTGCTGTCCTAAAGAAACAACCCCCCCAAACCAAGAAAACCCAAACCACCTTCAGACTTTAAAGCTGAGTCCAAGATTCTCGTTTACAGCTTATTTTCATGAAATGTTATTGATTGATTATTTGAAGCCTGTTAATTATTATTTAGTCACGGTTTTCAATACAAACTCCTTACACCAGCAAAACAAACAGTGTGGACGTTTTATCTTTTGCCAATTGACACAGTTTGAACATGACTTAAAATAGGCTCTAAGCTCAGGGTTTGATTCACAGCTGTATCTCTCCTGGTTCTGCCACTATAATCCCGTTGATTTCCATGGTATTGAGGGAGCCTCATTGTAAAATGAGAGAAATGTTTCTTTTTAGTGGCACCCCCCACCTCCACGCACCAGGGAGCTCATGGCACACCAAAGCCTCACACATGACTCCCTTCCATGGTCCATTAGTAGAAATTTCACATCTAAATTCGAGAAACAGTATCAGCAGAGTGTTTTCTCCAAAATATCATTGAAATCCTATTTTCATAGAAATCTCTCTCAAATTTTTTTATCAGACAAATCTAAAATGGTGCTTAGCGTTCAGTTATCTGCCAGGTATAAATGGCATAAATGGATGATTGCTTTAAATACATCTTCTCTGAGAAGGGAGTTATGGGACCTCACAAAAGCATCAAGCTGTGACTACTTTCAGGAAATCACCTGGAAATAAATGATAAGGGTTGCTTGCGGGTCCTTAGATTCTTATTGCCTTTTTAAGCAGATAATTGAATTCAGTATGAGCTGTAATTCCTTTCTGGGATCACTGAGGAACAAATTATTTATCATTTGGGAGAAGTAACTGAGTGACCTGTCCTGTCAGTCATGGCACCTATGATTATAAATTCTCACAGCACCCATTGCATGGATGTATCCATACTAAAATAAAGGAGATTTTAGCCTTGCTGAAACTGATGATGTTTTGTTGGTAGTGGTTTCACCAGCAATATGGCTTCACCTGTCCACTTTTCTAGGCTACATTTGAATTTTACCACATGACCTGTTGGGCTGTCTCTGATTGGAGTCAGAGTAGCTATTTCCAAGTAGTTACTTTTAATAAGGTGCCATGTGTGGGTACTTCTCAAATGCAGGGCCCTTACTATGGATTGATTCAATCTGCTCTTGATTTATCCCAGCTGCTGAGTTTTGAGTTTGTATGCTCCTTTACTTCAAATGTTAATATAGAAAGGCACTAGGAGGATGCATATGGACCTGACATCCCAGGAGCAACTCAAAATGCCCTGCCTCCTCACAACTGCCTCCTGCTGCTGACCTGCCACTTGCAAATAGCAGTCACACATGACCGTATACACCGGCATGTTGCACTGGTCAGGACCCACATGTTGCCCCCTCCTTACCCTCTTCACCCACATCAGGCTGTATAGGGTGAGATACGGGATGCTGACAGTATCTGAACCCCTCTATCTTACATCCAGCAAAGCGTGCCTTGCATGGTCAGAGACATGGTTTTTAGGTGACAAATGCAGTTTCTTGAAGGATGGGATGCCTGCATGTGAAACTTCTTTTAATTTCTTTTCTTTTCTGTTTTGTTTGGGGTTTTTTTTCCAAGTTATCCCTTAATTCTACAGTTGAGGAAATGGCGCTGTTGACTGGTTGGGCATACATTAGGTCTCATCCTTTCAGCTGCTGGATTTCATCATGTTGCAAAACCTATTTCCAGTCCTGTATGCCACAACAGGGTGTCTGTAGAATCAGAAACAAAGCAGAGGAGGTCCTACCTCAGTAGAGGTGCTACTGATGGTAGTAGAGAGTGGGTTTGGGCAAACTGTTAAGGTGCTCAAGGATAAACAACCCCTGCATTTTGTGCAGCTGTAGCTGCCTCATGCGTCTTCTCCATTTGGGGCTGTGGAGTGTTCACTATGGGTCAGGTCCTATGCCCTGTAATGGGATACAGCAATAGGGATCTTCCTCAAGATATGCATCACCATTTTGCAAAGGTCACTATCTTTAATCTGGTTGGAAATACTTTCCAAACATTTCTATTCCCAGTTAGTTGTGTCCATAGGACATTATGAAACGCGTAATGATTGTGCAAATTTGTTGCATGCTGAAACTGGCCTCATAGCTGGTCTGAACTGACTTGAAATATTTTCTAAGAAATATTAAAAGTAATTATGTCTTGAATTCCGGAGATCTACTCCTGCACAGCTTGGGCTTTGCACATTTCACAGCACAATAAACTAACCAATAAAGCAGAGAAGCTGTGGGACAGTTGTCCAGTCAAAGTAGTGGGGAAGTCACAACAGGTATACAGGTCCTTTCATCTGCTCTGTGATGGTTCTAAGCACCTGGAAGGGGGAGTTAAAATCCCGAGTGCTTTAAGATAGAGTTAAAGATGAAGAGTGGTGCCTGCAAAATAATGAGCAGGATTTGGTAACATTGGATGCCCTGGGTTCCTATGAATGATGCTACAGAGGGTCCACTGATGCTCCAGGTTGTTGAGACCTGACAAGCCCTACATATGCTGTCCCAACAAGGAAGTGTCATGGCAACACACAATTCCATTCTTGGAAGCTTCAGTCCTGGCTAATGTGCTAACTAAAGCCAGTGAGGGATTTCCAGAGAAAAGTCAAAAGGTCTTTGGTGGTGTTGCCTGCTGGGGCTAAAAACTCTTTATGTAGCATAATAAGGCTGTTGTGCTGAATAAAAGGGCCAACAAAAAGCAAGTAAAGGAAATGATGAGGAGATAGAAAAGAATAAGCATTGCCCTCCAAAAAGAGTAGGCTGACCTGTCAAACTTGGTAGACAGCCTATCCCTTGTCTCTACATCAGCAAGTCCTCTTGTACAGTTAATGCCAATGGTGACCCTTTCAGAGAGAATGCAGCTGGAGAAAGAGAGCAGCTCTCACTTTGGTTCAGTAAACTCATCACTACCGTTTTCATCCATGCTGATTGCACTTGATTTCTCTCCTACCACCTTTTTCTCTACTTTTCCCAATGAGTACATCCTGACTGGCCCATTCACAGGGTCATCTTCAGGAGCAAGAGTACCTTCAACCATGGAAGTGACTGGAGACTAGAGCCTGTAAGACACACGAGATCCCTTCACTTGATGGGAATGAACCTCATTTCAAGCATGCTGCGTGGGTGCTCTGGCCACTGAACCATGGAGGTTCACCACCATTTTTCTTACAGAGCTTTGGATGGCGCCTGATCTGGGAGATGTGCTCTGAAAATGCATGTCAAGTCAGGCCTAGCAAGCTGGGGGTAACACTTTGTTTGCAAATCCCAAAAGAGTTTAGATGTGATTTAGGTGCTCGGAGGCTCACACTGTTAAGACCTTGGCAAGTTCTGAGCCAATATTTGGGAATTTTTCTGGCAGGGAAATAGACACCTCCAGGCTTATGCAGCAGCTCAATGGGAATGCAAATGTTGGTGCTGAGAAGTACAGTGGCAGGTAAGTGGTGCTAGGTGAGTAAGCTCTTTTGTGAATCTAGTCCAAATCCACTGCATGTAAATAATATCTGAAATGCTGGAACAGTGATCTGAAGGAGGTGTGGACTTGAAAAGGAGGAGGCTAATAAAACCAGGAGAGAGCTAATGGGAGAGAAAAATTCCATTTAATGAGTTCATCTGGTGAGGATTGTGTAGCAGTATTTAATCCTCTGCTAAAATCAGATCCTCTGCACTTGTAGCTTACCTTGAAATACAGAGAAGGGTGGCTAGAATGTGACTGTAGGAATCGATCATGTCCTGAGGGTGGGCTGAAATCTTATACTGTTTTTATGCAAAAACACAAGTGCTTCTTTGCCTCCCTCCAGCCTTGATGCATAGAATTGCTTTGTATTGCAGCAGGCTAATTAATCTGGTTTGTGCCTGCCTGTCAAATCTTACTTGTGGTAGAAGTATTTCTACCTGTTTTAAGTGAAAATTATTTTATTTTGGAGAAAACTGCCTTGTGTCTCAGATCTGGAGTCATCCAACAGGATTTTGGATAGGATAAAGGCACTCTGCTGCAACATGCTGCCAGTGTGAGCCAGAAGCAGTGCCTCCAGTGCTCATTTGGCACTGTGCATACAGATGGATGTACACAGCCGTGGCACTTTGTGTTTGCTCAACCCAGTTCATCTCATTTCTCATGGTTACACTGATGCTCTGACAACACTTTATGGGCAGTAGCTTGTCTGTCAAGACAGCCTGTCTGTCTTGAATGTATGTTGTGTGGCTGCAACGTGCCGTCTCTCCATCCTCTTTTCTGAAGCTCAGGACAATCAAGCCACCCTTCTCAAAGGTCCTTTGAGTTTTGGTTCAAGCAGCCGGCATCTATTTTAAGTCCCATGGTAGGAATGTTACACTTTATACTTACAGTTAGCTGAATCCAGGCAAAATATCTTATCCGTTACTAAAAGCTGAGCTGCCTTTGTTGTTGTCAGCAAAACGTGTTTTTCTTCTTGGCCTCTTTTCTTTTGTGTGTTATCTACATTTTGATGTGGAGAAGATCTTGCATCATGCAAATACATCTAACCTGAACAGAATGGTTCGTGTTGGATGCGGTATGTTTGCACAGTGGTGCTCTAGAAAAAAAGATTTTCCCTATGATGTACAGATCGATTCACCTTAACCCCCCAAATGGGTGCTATTGTTGTTGCTTTTCTTTGCACAGTGCAGAAGAAACAGAGGGGAAGAGCAGACATGAAACAGATTTTTTTCAAACAAACTCCAAACTGAACAACAGATGAAATGAGTCTCTTCAAGGTTTCTGTGTCATCAAATGTTATTGTTGACACTCTGAATGTAGCAATAGTTGTTACGCTAATTAGAGTGGTGTAGTTCTAGAAACAGGAACTATGAAAAGACTGTGTCTAGAAGGTACTAATAATCTTTTGATACCTGTATTTTTGCCATTCTTTATTATTATAATGAGAGAGTTAATACGCAGGGGAGAAATCATGTGTGTCCTTAATAAAGGATGAAGCAGCGCAGTTGTTACCATCTTGAGTATCATATTCATTTAAAATCAAGTAGGCAACTCAAAGGTTAAGAGGTTTAATGTTCCTGAACTGTACAATTGAAGCACTATAGTCCAGGTTATTGTTAGCAATTATGCAAAGTACCTGGGGGGTTTTATTAGAACTTCATTTCCCAGAAGAAAGTCCCCCACAACTTCAGCCAGCATTGCAGTGTGACCATTTAACAGCCAGACAATTCTGCGCAAAGTGTATCACAAGATGTTGTAATGACACAAGTTGCTCCCAGCTATTTATATGCTGTTAAAATAACTAACTTAATCTTCAACCTCTCTTAAATTTTCATGCCACATATCTTTTCAGTGAGAATCAGAAAGCTGAAGAAGCTCTGTATTTAGAGATAATTGTGATATTCTGCATGCATTCCTCCCAACATGAGGAATATGCCATTTATTTGCAGCTTTTCCAACTGCAAGGAATAAGCTTTGCTAAAGCTGATAGTGCACCAGTAAGCCTATTGGACTGTGTGACAAAAAACGAGCACGGAATGAATATTATGGTAAAGAAACACTGAAGAAAACCAGCTAAATGGAGGGAAGAGAGGAAGCTTAAGGAATTACAGATAGTTTTAGAGTGTTTTAAACGCAAAGCTGAACTCCGTGTCTTAAGCACAGGCAACCATAAAAGCTAATTGACATAGATGCAGATGATTGTAACATAGCATTCACAATTAACCTTTAAAATTAGAGTCCCTACAATAAACAGGAGAGGTGGCCTACATGCTGGAAAAGATGCGTATGAGCCTGAGGAACTTGAGAACACTTTTGCAGGAAGACTACAGAACTTAAGAAATGCAACACCAGAAAGGTAACCATTTACTGAAAGGCCAAGGTTCAGACTCTTGCCTACCTTTTTGCAACTTTAATCCCTCCAGGATATTCTAGAAGCAACAGAACAGCTGGGTGTTTTGTATTACTTCTCTTCTACTTGATCAGTCACAGCTGTGTTGTCTTCCTTTGTTCCCTTAATAAAGCCTTGTTGGCCAATACATGTACTATGGGATGGGTGTTCCCAGCCAGGTTCTTAAACTCACAGCTTTCTACTTCAGTAGCTAATTTACATCCTAGTGCCTACAAGTCAAAACCTCTCACTTATGATTGTTGGATCTGCTAACATGATTTATTGAAGTTACAGCTCAGACTCCATTTGAGCAGCACCGGGCAGTATCAGCTGTATCACAGCTAGCTAAGTGTCTTTCTAAACTCTAACAAAACCCAACTAAATAGTGAATTCCTTCCTGTTTAAGGATCCTCCCACAGCACAGAAAGACCATTAAGCCAAGCCACATGAGAGTAGTTTCTTTGCCTTTATTGATATCCACATCATTCCAGTTTCACTTTATTAGTTCGGAATTTTGAAGTTTCTTTAACCTTTGCTGCAATACATACATTTGTGTTTAAAGCAGTCTTTTCATAGCAGTATCCAATAGTCTTCCCAGGTCCTTTCAAACCCATGTAAGTCAACAGTACCTCCTTGCACACTGTGCCCCATATAGAGAATAAACAAGCTCCATGACATAATTTTCTGGTCAACAAATCAAGGGTTTTGGTGAACTGAGACAGAAATTAAGCTCCACAGTTTTACAGTTCCCTCACTTTTCAACAGCACGTCATGCCTCAGAGTCAGCAGTTGAAGCCTCCTTGCTGATACACAAGGAAGGGCACTATCTGATGTGCCTGAGATGCAGTTCCTTCAGGATGCATAAAATAAAGCACAAAGAAGAAAACAGGACAGAGTGAGAGGTGGAATGATGGACATCACCTTTACCAACATTTTCCCTGATTTGCAGGTACTCCAGTGAGGAAGCCATGGAGGAACCCTTTAAACTGAGCTCCTTGCCCATGTGCAGAGGTAACCTAGAAGCCGGGGTGGGTCCCCAGGCTCTGACCATCTCTTGCAAAAAGCTCCTTCAGGGCCCTGCATTGGCTCTGCATTGCTTGGAGGTGCTGAGCCACAGCAGTACTGCACTGACTCACACCAGTCCATGATGATACAAACTGTGGTGGAGAAGCCTTCCTCAGTGTCACAAATCATCAGCATTAAAAAAGGGAAAACCAGAAGGAGGAAATAGCTATCTCCTAGTTGATAGTTCCTCTGACTAGCTGGTTCCCCTGACCTCTGATATGATCCCATGCTAGCCTGATTGACTCATAACCAGTTCTGCTTCATCCAAGCCACAGCGCTTCAAGGCACAGTGAAAGCCAGTCAACCCTACCAACTTTGTCTGTGTTTCATGACAGTTTAATCACTGAAGACTGTCTCTGTGTTGAAATATTTCCCTTTGGGGTTTTGGATAGTAGGTTTAGATCAAGGTAAATGGAAGCAAAAAGTGAAAAAAAGCACTTGCCCTCATCCAAATCATTTGTAGTTGGTGCAAAAACACCTCTTCTGTTGCTTTTGCAGTGATAAAAAAAATAGCTGTCATGAGCCCTCCACCTTGTGCAGTCATAGCGGCTTGCAATTCAGCTGAAACAGCTGCATTTTACATTCTGCTTTTCACTGATGTTAGTGGTGACATAAGCTAGAAGATACAGACTATAAAGATAATCAGTCTCACCATCCACGTCTGTTAAAATGAGGAAAAGGTATTGGACAGTGGGAACTGATGACAAAAATTCCCTGAGCCAGATTCAGTCTGGTGACAATCAGGAATTAGTACGAGGTATTCAGAGTCAGGCTGCTCTGGAAGCAGGCAGAGTGGGAACACTGGTGCCATTTTCAGGTTACAATTCTGAGTGCACAGTGTCTTATTTTCCTACACATCATATTTTTATACCATCTGATAGCATATCACTGATGTGGCTCAAATTACTGTGTTAAGATTCACAAAAAAAAAAAAAGGAGAATGGAGATATAATAGAATCGAGTACAAACAACTGCTAATGTGGGTCCTGAGTGCTTTCATCCTTCACTGGAACAATCATCCAGAGATGCTCGTTCACCCTTTTTGTTAAAAATACCTAATCAAACCAATATTATTAATGTGTACCAAAAAAGTTATCCCATACACAAGTAACACTGCTGTAAGGAAAACACTTTTTTCAATGATGTTACAGAAATTATAGGTTGTTGCACCCACCAAAGTTATTTTAGCAGAGCTGTGTTGTTAGCACTGGAACTAAGCCATGTTTTTATAGCCAAATGATAGGCCTTTTCTGAGGTCATGCCCACGCAGTACAAAGCCCACTAAGTGCTTCATTGAAAGGGCTAAATGGAATTCACACTTCTCAGGTAATCATTTCATTATGATCAGTATGAGTATTCACAATGTAATTTTAAAGATCTTGGAAATAAAGCAGACCAGCACCTAAAAGCAATCATATTTCTGGCTTTCACTTCCACCATATAACATTCCATACAATGAAATTAACATTTGTTACCTTGCTCTGGCCTTTTTATCACATGCTTCTCGCTTACAGTTTTGCAGGAAAAAAGAATCCACTTAAAAAATAATAGAAATCAAGATTTCGCTTTCTCATACTGAGAACTACCAACACTCCTGTAACATTATGCGTTATGAAAGTGGCGCAGAGCCTTTAAGGGACAACAAAATGTCAGTGCATGGATTTAGGATCCTTCAGACTTCACTGGGTGTTTGGGTTTTAGCACTTGGTTTAGGTAAATCTAGACCAAAAAATGGTCAGTGGATTCTTGAAATCAGACTGTCATTATCCACCACAAGTGGATATTAATCTAATTAACTGATAACCCATAAAGACATACTTCTAGGTGGTACTAGGCAGGGCCTCCCCTCTACCCCTCATCCTCCAGCTATCATCAGGGTCTCTCTGCAGGAGACAGCTTTCGTGCCATTGTGATGAACAGCCACCAACATTCTACAGGGGTTCGTCTAAACATTTCTGAGTCATGATAGCCTGGGCAATGTGTTCCCCAGTGCCACCACAGAGGTATGGAAAAAGGCAGAGGGCTGCCAGTGGGCCAATATGTTCACATGGTCTTGCAGGGTTGTCTAGCTTGACTTCAGTAAGATTTTTGTTACTTTTATGCATGACATTCTCACACAGAGAAATAACAGAGGGTAGGTGCATAACTGACTGGGTGCTGTGTCCAGGGAAGTGTTTAGTGTTTCAACATTAAAAAGATATCTCAAACACAAAACCCATTCCTGATAGGTTCTGTCATAAACACACTGCCTTTTTTGCCCTTTAGTGAACTGGGTGATGCAAAAGGAAGTATGCTTACTATAGCTACATACTACATGAAACTGCAGAGATTGCTGACAGGTTGGAGGATAGGCTTGAATTCAAATTAATCTGGACAGGCTGAACAAATAGGCTTAAAGAAATAAAGGAAACATATAATAAAAACACGTGCAAAGTGCTAAGTTTAGGTAGCAGTAGTCAAGCAAAAGCACAAGATGGAGAAAAACTGGTTAGGGAGCAGTTTTTCAGAGAAGGAGGCAAGCACTATAATGGCTCACCTTCCTAACACTACAGGCAGTAAAGCACTGAGATTCACTGGCTTGCAAATGTGTCTCAAGGACAGCATGCATATGTTGAGTTGGCCTTCCAAGTCCCTTCCATTCTTTCCCTTTGATTAGCTTAGATATGCATCATGGCCGTGGGGACTTGATGTAGTCTTTGCAGGACAGTTTCTTGGACTATCCTGGGAAAGAGATCCAACAAAGAGGAAGCAGGATTATTCCCAATATGCCTGATAGGGGCAAAAAACACCTCTGAGACACAAGAATCCTTCTGGTCCAAACTGATGGACTCCTGGTTTGAATCGTTCCTCGGCCTTAGCCCACAGCTGGAATCAAAAGGCAGATTATAGAAGGGATTTTGTGGTGTCACAAATGAGAAAAAAAGTCCTTTGCTTTCCCTTTATTTTTGAACAATGCAATTCATCCATCCTGGTACAAGAGTCCACAGGCCCAAATCGCACCGTACATATCAGCGCCATCTCCAGATGAAAATGTTTATCATTTAATGAGTCAAAACAGTGTGATAGCAATTGTACTTGTTTACATCAGCGCACGCCAGGGAAAATAAAGGGGCATAATTTGTAGTGTCACTATTATTTATACAGATCTTGGGTTTCATGCCTGGGAAAAATGGAATTTATACAGATATATGGTAATAATCCATCACTGAAAGATGAAAACATAGGTCCATAATCCCTGGCACTGTGCAGTTAAGTGCCAATCGCATATTAAGTCTGACCCAGGAAAGGAAAGGTGGGGTCCGCCTTCTGAAAAGGGCTTAAGATTTTAAAAGAATCTCACAATCTAAAAAGGATCTTTCCAAACAGATACAACATTTTCACTCTTGTGCACACATGGATCAAGGGAAGGCCATGAATCCATGGATCATAAAGCAGTTTTAAAAAACTTCTTAATCTCCTTTGCTTGGGAAATGCTAAGATCTGATCTCCTTTACCTTGCCTTCTTTTATTTGTTTATGAACCCAAAGCCTGGGCTCTTTAGAAAAGGGAGGAAATTGCTTTGAACTTAATTTTAGATATAGAAGCAAACCCTGACCACAAAATTATTTCAAAGTGTCACAGCACTGTCAGAAGATTGAGTTGTCCTGACATTTCCAAATACTGGGGATAAGGCAAATTCCTTTTGCCTTGATGTGAGATATTAAACATAGGTTTTATGGATTAAAAATTGTATACTACAAAGTTAAACTTTGGGAGGACTTTCTCCTTTGTTGTTCTCAGTATTTCTAGACCCTAATGCTCCAAGGGCACCCTGAACTTGTATTTACAATGAGTAGGGCTTTGCAGTTGTGGGGTTACAGCATAGACACCATGGAGGTGGTTTTATCACTATATTCTGTAACCTTTTGCCAAGCAGTTTCCTGACCCATTGCAGCCTGGCCAGTGTTTTCCAGCTAACCTCTCCTTGCAGCGGTGACCACCAGGAACATTTTGGTTGTGCTGGAGCAACAACAGCATCTCTGCCCTGGCACTTACAGGTGGTGAGCTGGATACATCCAGGAGCTGTTTGGTTCCCTGAAACAAAGAGGACAATTCAAGTAGAAAGAAAACTGAAAGCAAAACCAGAGGCAGGGGTGGGGAATGACACGTAGATACCCTCATAGCCATCAAAGCACGTGTGCCCTAGCCCGGGAAGAAGGGCAGGTGAGAGAAGGAAATGGACCTTCCCACCTGGACAATGCTGCATGAAAACTTGGAGGATTTACCCTTCAAAATTGAAGATAGCATCCACAGGCAATCCACATGGATGGGCTTTCCTCATGGGACTGTACAGGAGCTCTATCAATGACGCAGTCAAAAAAGTATCACCATTCAAATGCAACCAGTGGGAAAGAGAGGCAGGACCATGGCAAGGTGGGAGGATTGCCGCTTATTTCAGGATGAGAAATGCTGTGTGATGTGTCAGTGTCCATGCAGAGGAGGGCTGTGGTTTCTGAAGCTTTAGATGGGCACCCAGAGGGGGTGTAACTTATGCTAGAAAAGACTTTCATGTGTTACGGTTTGGTTGCCTTCAGCATGGAAGCCCTTGTTACGGTGTTTTGTGTCTTCATCTGAAGGCATATTAAACCATTTTATTTTAAAGATCTATCAGATAAATGGTAATGCAAACCTTTGAGCATGCTGGTAATGCTTGCTTTAGGTTTCTTTATCTCTGGGAATGGGCCAAAGTGGTTTCTGTCTCTGTGTGTGTGCTTATAATTAGCCCACAAATTCAGAGGCACATGAAAATAATGAGGCAATGAATGTAAATAATTGGGGCCATGATACACATCACTCTCAAAATGTAATCCCCACACAATGAGGAGACACAAGCTCTCTAAAAAGTTAGCAAAACCTCAGCCTTCATTTCAATCATTAGGAAAAGCTGTAAGGGAACACAGATACCCCTTACTTTGATACCTGTCTAAAAAGGGAAGTGAAGCAGAAAAGCAGGACCAATTTGCATGCACAAGGATGTGAGGAGGGGTGCCATGGTTTGCAGGGGTTGCTGGTTTGGAAGCAGCTTGCTGCCATGGAGAACCCAGCACAGTGAGCGGCTGCTCTGGCCCTTGCACGTCCTGTCCCAGGCTCACCAGATAAGAGGTCAGGGAAAAGCCAAGCTCCGTGCTGCTGAAGATTTTTATATCCCACATGTCTGGACTGCATGGATAAGAGTCTGGGCCCACACTCTGGCACTTGGCTTCCCATCCCAAGGACTCTGGGGATGCCCCAGGGTCCAGGCTTCAGGGCTTGCACCTTACATAGTGCCTGGAACACAAGTACATTCCTTCCTGCTGCCAGCCAGCCCTATGCCTGAAGAGCAGCCTCCAGAACCTCCAACCAACATTTTTTCTTTCCCTGCATCATGGCATGGCTGTGGCATCAGGTGCCTCTGCAGTGGTGAGGGAGGTTTCTGTAAACAGGTATTCACCCTTCCCGCTCTTGTGTCACCTCGCATGAACCAGGGACAGTCTGCAGCAACGCAGACTCCTGCTACCAGTAGTAGCCTCTGCTACTATCACTGGAGCTGTACCAGCAGTAGTAATGAAGGCGGAAGCCTGGAGGGCAGCCTCCTGAGGTATTTGCTACAGATGCTTTCCCAGAATGAGGTCAGAGGAGCTGCAGGCAGCCACTGCTGGCACACCTGGGCAATGTCACATGCTGCCAGGAGATGCGAGGGAATGGGAACACATGGAAATGTGATACTATCAGAGAAACCTACAGCTGTAATATTTATTAGTGCAATTTGTAAAGCTGACAACACCTGCCACAAGTCACCAAATAAATCAGAAATGTGTGGAAACTGTAAATCTTTCTGAGGACAACCGTTGTAAAGTCGTGTTAAGTTTTACCACAAGAAAGGACAAACATCACAGAAATTTCAACCATCTTTTTTTACTATTCCTAGCCTTATCTCTTCTCCAAAGAGTAGGGAAAGGACACCCTGTAGCTTCCCTAACTACTTCTCACTCTGCTGTTTTCATCACCTTCACCTTGTTTTGCACTGGGAGGTGCTGCTCCTTTTTGGATCCCAACAGGAAAGGTACAAACACCTGTTTATTAATACAGTCATAGGTAATGTGACAGAGAGTTAGAAAACCTGATGCCCTACCTGACAATGGGATGAAATGGACTTTGGTGAGAGTGAGCAGCTCCATGGTCCCATGTGCTTCGGCAGTGCCCAGCTTATGGTAGAGGTTCACTCATCTCCCACAGGAAGAGAGAATGAGTCCCTGACCAAGCTGATCTTCCACATATCCCAGATTTCCACAGCAGATTGCTTCCTGGTGTCAGGAATGACAGAGAAGTCAAGACAGGACAGGCCTGTGCTGCTCGCTGGAGGAAGTCCTGAGTGCAAAGATGCTGATGTAGTCTTTCTAAATCAAACCTCTTAATCTGAGATGTGAGCCACAGTCCTATGTCACACTAGGTAGCAGGTGGCAAAGTGAGCCCAGCAGATCCTGTAGGAGGATGAGGCTGTGAATAGCCCATGGGCTATTCAAGGGATGGATGCTTCAGCCCTAGAAAGTGTGATGGGAATAGTGCCGAAATCCTTTTGCATCATTTGGTCTATGATAGCCTGGTTTCATATCATTTTTCTGAAGGAGAAGAATAAATTGATGGGACTATTCAAAAACAAGCCAGAATTTTTAAACACGTTCAGTGCTGGACTTTGAAACACGATCAGTTCAATCAGTGATTCTCAGCTGCAGTGACATTGGGTCAGTCCAGTAGTTCTTGAGGTTTACGCTCAGATGTAATTTTGCTTAGAAACATCACTGATAACAAAATGGACATCTCCAGATAATTTCTGAAAGGGGTAAAATACCTTGGGTTTAGCCCTCTAATGAAAACCTTTGAGCTCCAGCACTGAAGGGGAAGGCAGGTTGGAAAAAAGCTACTAGTTGTGCCAAGTGCCCTGTTCTTTTTGCCCCTGCCCTCTCCAAAGTTCACGCTCCCCAGTGTGGGCAGCATCCCAAAGCACCTTTCTACTGAGTCACCTGCTTCAGGAAGGAGATGTGTTTTGAAGCAGTCACTGCACTTGATGCAAAGGTTTCAGCTGAAAGCGCAAAAAAGTGGAGGGGGTTGCACCAAAGACACTATTTCTGCATGTTAACATACATGCGTGCATATAAGAGAAAGTATGGTGTAGAGAAGATGCCACTGGAGCCCAGGAAAAGTTTTGTACCATCTGCAACTGTTTGATACTGACTGGAGATACAAGCAGAGCTTATCTTCATTTGCAGAAGTCTTCACCTCAGAAATTAATGATCCTTCTTTTCATGCAGTCACAGGACTGTGGTTCAGAAGGCTGTCTGGTCACATGCCAGAGCCATTTGCAGTATCACATGTATGCAAGCCCCAGCCTACAGTCTGTGCTGCAGTACTATCCCATATTACCTGCCACCACACCTCCTTCCCACCACTCAGCTATGTGTACCTTCACTTATGAAGCACAATGTGGGATGTGGATTTGTATCCTGAGAAAAACAGATCTCCATGTGTACTTAACACTTACCATTCACTTAATAATTCAGGTGAGCAGGGAATTGAGTAATATGATTCTCAATGTGACCACTACCACTAGACTATGCTGGGGTACTGCTTCTGAGCACTCATTTGCAGAGCCTTGCACAGTGCTCAGGACAACAAGCAGGGCCACAGAGCGTGAGACAGTGAACTCCCTGTACAGGGTGACTGGCTGTGCTGCATGTGCAATATCAAGTCACCTGCACATGCACCAACTGGCAGATAGTGCGCCCTGGTCTGCTGGCAGTGGGGCAGAGGAGCTGCTGGCCAGGGAGGACCTCTTATGAGTGGGAACCTGAACCTATCCCCACAGGCTCATGCTTCAACACATCTCTTACAGCCAATATGGAAGTAGCTTGCCATCAACTGCCCTGCTACCATGCAGGTAATGCTTACCAAGCCAAGGTTTCATCATGGCTATTTATGGACATGCATGATTTATCTTAGGTTCTAAGGTTATTCCTGATATTATCAGCTTTGCTGATTATAGATTATTCAAGAAGCTTTATAGGTGGTGGCAGCTGAATAATTGTCATTTGATCATTCTAAATGTTAGATATGATCAAGTCTTAATATCATCATGATGATGGAGTTGTGTTACTGTTCAATGCATTGTAATTTAAGTAACATGATTTCACCTACCCATCGTCTAAATACTTTTGAAATAGAAATATTGACAGAAAGCTAAATATTCTCAAATGCCACAAATTTACCCAAAGTATCGGCACACAGTTTACGTTTAATTTCACAGTCAATTGCAAGTTGGCTCCAAATCAACAATGTGATTCTTTATCTGTCTGTGTTTGCAGAAGCCATATGAACTAGCGGCTAAAGGAGATACGGATGTATTAATGACATTTTACAAGCCCCCAGTGGGAATTTATATCAAATGCTGTGTATCACTTCGATGTTCTCTTTTCATGAAGGAGCTTGAGATGATGCCCTCAACCAAGCACAGTCAGATTCTGTGGCCCTCGAAATACCTTTCCAGTCCTCTTGTCCTGTGTGCCAACTGTCATATGAGAATGAGCTGAACTGACTTATATTTTGCAACAATTCAAATAATTCCAAAAGCACCACCTCACTTTAAAGCATACAGTAGTCCAGAGTTAGCTGCAAATATAGGACATCTCATTTAGGTTAAAATTACTGATTGGATGCAGGCAAGGACGCAGCTAGGTTTCTGGAGTCTGGCGCACTAGCATTTGAAAATGCATTGCCGTTGTGTCTCAATGAGATGATTTCTCAGCTTCACTGAATCATGAGGAGTTTTGCCACTAGTTTTAGTGGCATGAGAGCATCACCTCTAGAATTACTTGAAATCAGTATAATTATCCATACTTGCAATGATATAGCAGAGGTCGGAATCTGGCCATTGTTTTCTTTCTTAGTGAACTAACAGATTTAGAAGCAGATTCTTACATTCTTCTAAAAGTTTGTGAAATTCTCATCTCCAGGCCCTTGTCTTCAGCACCACCCACTGCTCTGTTCAGCACCCCAGCTCTCCCAGGGACGATTTCACATCCAAGCCTGCTGCCCCAAATCCTCCCCTGAAAGGTCTACTCCCATCCAGGGCTGAGTCCATGTAGTGACCCAGGGTGGAGCAAGTTGCTTTGTGCTGGCTTGTCCATGGTAACCCTCCACCTCTGCATATCAAAGGCATCTGTTCCCATCAGTGTGCTGAGAAAGGCAGCAGCTTTTGCAAAGCAGATAATGAAAGGCAGCTTGTCAAGAGGGATGCAAGGCATGGGAGATGAAGGCTCCTAAAGGCCCCGGAAGCATAGGACTCTAACCAGTTGAAGTTACTTGTGCCTGTGACTGGTTTTTCTCTTTTGAGGGCTCTTTGAGGGGGGTAGGGAGTGTTTGTAGCATATAAACCTAAGCATCTCACCCACAGTCCATGATAGAGTGCCAGCTATTTTGGTCATATGGGCAATGGCTCCTGCAGTACACCTATGGTTAGCGATCGTGTCCTGCCTTCCCTCCTTGGTGACTGCAGGAGAGCCTGCCTGCCTTGTTTCATCACCTGCACTGTGTGCTTCAGGTTGCATTACACACATACCCACGCACACACGCACATCCCTTCTCCCCTTTCACCTCCTCCCATCGGGTCCAAATGCATCCATGAGTCACTATGGGAAGTGCATTAGATGACCTCAGAGCCACAGCATCAAACAAAAAGCATCACAAAGCAACCTCATGTGAGGGCTGGGGACCAAGACAGATAAAGCCTAACTGGTCAGATATTAACGTCTAGGGATTTATTTGTTTTCACAGTGTTTTCCAGGCAACAGTAGTTCTGTTCTGTATGTCTGACAGACATTCAAATTTTGAAGTGGTACATAGGAATTTACATCTGTGATATGATGTGTCTGAATGAACAAAATGCAAATAACTGAATTGTCCTAAGAGAGATGGAGAGCTTATTTATAGTTTAAAGGTTGCTTTAACCTACAGATGCATCTGGCATAGACTGGAATAGAGAAGTGTAATATGATCACAGAGCAGGAGTAGAAGCAGGAACTTCTGCCATTGGTGCTGTTTGTGCACCATTAAAAGGGACAGAGAAACTCAGTCATTAAGGAAAAATTAAATTGTCCTAAATACTAACAATATTTCAGTGTCCATGTACAGATGCATACAGATGCATTTAAGCTGGCAGTAGCAGATACTCCGTTTGCAAGGAATAGTCATACTGGGCCTCACACACCAGTGAATTTTATCTAAAAAACTAGATCCATCTTACACCACTGCAAATGTGCAGCAAGTCTCACTGTACTCTGGCTTCATAGCTCTGTGGTCAGGATTTTCTTCAGCACTTTCTGAGGCAGAAAAAGCATTTCTTTCCATTTGTATACATCTAAAAGTAATGTTAGAAATTATTTTTAATTATACGAACACTACCCTGCATGGAAGCAGAGCTCTCATGATGCAGTTGAGGGCAGTAAATCCTATTTTCTACTGAGATGAACAGGTTTTGCAGGCTGAGCATGCCTGAAGGCACTGTACTCTACACACCCAATTTTTTTACAAAACACAGCAAGACAGGTTCATGTCTGGTGTAATCCCTTTGCCTCCAGAAAATTTCCATCTTGGCAAATTGGTGTTAGAAGAAAGCAGTGTGCCGCAGCTTTTCACTCGAGGCCAGTTTTTCTTCTACTTCCTCTACTCCACATCTTTTTCCTGATCTTCCTTTTCTTCAGATCAGCAGGACACTACAAGGTCAACTTCGAGCAGTCCAAGCAAGAAAGATAACACAAATCTTCTTTCAGTGCAAAAAATCAGAGACAGGCAGGACATCACGATACAGACCTTGTTAACAGGCCCTCTATGGAAGTGGTTTTGGCTGGAATCTCACCAAACAGTCCTTTTCCTTGCAGCTTGGATCTTCCACACTTTTCCACTCTTGCAGGCGATCTGTTGTGCATCCCAGGGTGGTTTGAGCCAGACCAGGAGCCTCACACTACTTTAATGTGGCTGCCTCAGGTTTGGATTCAGTTTGGGATTTGGAGGCTTAGCTAGGAGTTCATCCACATGAAAACATAGCTGAGTTTGCTGCTGATTCCCTGTGTCACAGCAGCCCTCGTTCGTGGCTGTGCATCCACCTCGCTTCTGCTACACCCATGTGAACCATGCCTCACCACAGGAAACAAGCTGATCCAGTTAAAATTCCGCTCTCTCCCTGTCAACATGCAGAAATGAAGACAGAAACTGCTGCCTCCGTGTTGCTCAACGTGCCGAGCGTTTGAAAGAGCTTTTAGGTGAACGTGGAGCCAAAGTGTCTGTCTCCACCCACTCTCCTTTCGCCAAAGAGACAAGAAGGAAAAAAATACGCATATATAGCCCCCGTCATTGTTCTCTGATCTCAGTGGGTTGCTGGATATGTGTGCGTGAGTCTAGCAGTTTCTGCTATAAAACACTTCCCCGTTTTGGAGGGGAAGAAGTTCTCTTCTGTGTGCACAACTGACTCAGACTTGTTTGTCCTGCAGGAAGAGTTGGAGGATTAACTTTGAATACTTTGATATTCAGCGATGAAAAAGCACATGATGACATGGGGATTTGGGGAGGCTCAGTGTGTCCTTCTTTCTTGCTTTTTATGCACCTAGAAGCTGGGCGTGATTGACAGCTTGCAACTTCAGTCCTGGAAATGGTCTCTTGAGGCTTAATCCAAAGAGCAACAGAGGCACGACGAAACCTGGTCCTGCTCTGCTGCAAACTCAGGCAGCTGGCTGCAGGCGTGAAATTCACAGCGCCAAGTTAGACTGTAATGATCAAACTCACAACTGTGAAAGGCTTCCGTGTGGTCAGCCAGAGCTGCCAAAGACAGAGGCGCATGTAAAGCAGCAACCTCCTCCCAAGGCAGCCAGAAGGGACATCTCTCAAATGGTAGCTCACCCTCCTGTATCAGCACCTGATTTAGAAATAATGCAGTGACTTGGCTGGTGTACACACGTCTCTTTCTGATGACAAGAAACAAAGAGGAAATGCTGATAGCGCCAGCATAGCATTCATTCAGGAAGAGAAAGACTTAAGCACCAGAGCTTCCTCAACCTGGAAGATTCAGATTCACAGCTCTGACCTGGTGTAAGCTCTCCAGGGCATCTAAAGCATCTCAGGAGAGTGTGACCTGAACACTAATTAAGCTCCATAATAGGCTGCATAGTGTGCTAAATTGGATGTTATCCCTAACTTCCAGTTAACCCATAAATACTTAGGCATGCTTTCTGCCCTCATTCAGAAATTATAGATCAAAGCTGTGGTTCTCAGACTGCCCAGCATCAAACCAAATCTCTTCAGGAGGGATGATGAGAGATGGGGTTGGAATGGAGCAAAGGGTACAATGGCATAGGGTCCATTTCTGTCCCTCCAGAAGCTGATAAAAACCTCTGTCTGTAAATCTTCTTCACCTTGGCATTTCCGACACAAATAAGTTACAATAATTACAGATAAAGTATTCCATCTTAGAACCAGAGAAAGAAACAAATCTGAAAGACAGTGGTTGCCTGTTGCTCTGCAAGACCAGTGCTGTTGCTACAGAATTTCTTCTTTAAACCTTGCAGGAGGACATCCACACCTTCACACACGCATGGCATGCGAAAGCATTGTAGAGGAGCAGAGGTACATACAATTCTCTCTTTGAGAGTCTCAGAAGAAAAATACTATATACCAATCATAGAACTGTGACTTTTACCAATTATTTACCTTTTTTGCTCCCCCAGTAATTCCCTCATCTTGGCTTTGAAAGTCAAGAAGTATCTAACACTCTATCCTTAGGAAGTGCCTTTCTGTTCTTCAAGACACTGGAGGAATGTAATGTTCCTCCAGTGCCAAACTCATGGAAAATACAACACTGATCCTACCACAAAATGAGTTTCATTTCAAAGAAGCAATCGGTATAATGCCAAAAAAATAGGAAATCCTGAATTTTTTTGTACATTACTTACATTAGACCTAGTTAAGAGGTTAATGGCATTATTACCTATGATGAGGGGGGGTATGCTGCAGCACCTTACATCTCTTGAGTAGACTGGGGTTTGTATCCCTCTGTAAGCTCCCCAGAGCTGAGACATGAGGACTGAGTGCCAGAAGTCTAAGGCTGCACTGCTGTCCTACCAAGGTCTGGTGACACATGGAGATTTATAAAGGCAACAGGAAACCAGACTGACGTTAGCTAAACTTCGGTGACACCAGCTGATGGTTTACCTGCCTAATTTTAGAATGTGGAACATTTTCAGTGAGCTAGTATTGATAGAAAACTGTGGTGTTATTTTAAACTCTGGTTGCAGTTGCATCATTTCCGTGGAGTCAATGTAACATCAATAGCTCGCGGCTCATCTGGATTTGAGCACGGTGATATTTAGAAGTTTGTCCTGCTGAGGGCTGTGTTTCCCCTGAGGAAAGCTGTGTGTTCACCTTCAAAATATAAATGTTATTGGGAAAGTGAAGGAACGACATCTGATTTAAGAAATTATGGGCTAATTAGAGTGGGCAGTGTTTTTTCATCAGGACTCCGCTGGATGAAAAACGCAGATTTGTCAACTCTGAAACTTCTCAGGACTGTCCATTTCACCAACTTATTTTTGCGCACAAAACTGAGCAGAAATTCCCTGAAAATGAACATCTTTTGACATTTTCAAAATCAAGGATTCAGTGTTCCTTTACAAAAAACTTTTTGGTTTGAGATGCCATTCAACTTTCTTTGAAATAAAATTGAAAACATTTTTTCAAATCTCAATTTCAAAATAAAACAGTTCATTTGGGGATCAAACAGAATATTTCATTTAAGTGGTCAGAAAAGCTTTTTATTCTTTGGAGCTGCTGATGAATCAGAAAAATTCCTTCTTTCTTCAACTCTGATATATGCTGTGTTGACGCTGCTTTGATATTTGATATTTATTACCTTAATCTTATTTGTGCCTGAGCATTACTGACTATAATGGCTCCATCCTTGCCTGATGTTAGGAGTTTAAATGCTGTGGGCCTGAACAGTGCTGGAATGGAAGCCCACTTAGGGATCACAAATGCTGTTGACATAAACTAAGCAATTATAATGGGACTGCTGACTTGGTAGACAAAAAATAAGTAATCATTTTGGTCACAAAACATGGGCATAAGTAGAGGATATAATAAGAGTGAATCTTAATTAGAGGAGAATCTGAATGTAAGAGAAAAATCAACTCAAACGAAATTGAGAGATCTGACAGCATTCAGATTAACTTTGAACCTGTTTGAAGTTACATCAGAGAGCTGATGAACAAGGTGTCATGTTTTCAATGACTAATAAAAGTAGTCTTGAGCCAAAACTGATCTGAATTTAGGTATTGGCTTTTAGCAAATAACATGTTAGTGCTTTTAATACTCTGATTTGTGACTACAGGAAAGCTGCCCATTGTCTGTATTTTATGAGTACATCTCTTTTTTTAATGCAAATACTGGGGAATGTTGGTCTTTGTGCGGCTAGTTTTCAATGCATTAAGAAAAATACTTCTTTCTGGAAAAGCAAAGAAACCTTTTGCCACCAGAAACCCAAAATTATCACATTAGGACCACCCTGGCTGGCTTCTCTGTGGAGTTCTAACTTCAAGTATGTAGTATGCAAACAGAAAGTTATGTTTAAACTGAGAAGACTGTATAGGTTTGTACTGGAGATTTTATTTCTTTACTTGGCTTTAATATAGCAGACGTTATCAGGGTAACTGAGTGTCATACAGACTGTTATTGTTTGGGGAAGTATTATCTTCCATTTGCAGAAAGAAACATCAGTTTGACTTGAGGAAAGAGCAACTTCCCAAAGTCTAAATGTTAAGAAGGAGACCAAGGTCTTTGTACCTCCATTGTGCTGTGACACCCCCAAGCTTGCTCTTCCTGGCAAGGTCCATTGCAGGCATTAGAGCTGGAAATCTGCCTTTTTCCAGTGACTTTTGTCTGTGGGCAGGGCAATCCACAAGGGTGACCAGCCATGAAATTCCTGTGCAGTTCTAGGTCTGGATCCCAAAGCTGCCCTCACTAAGATTCACAATTGGATTCAAGTGTTTATTTCAGGGCTATTTATACTTAGACAATGAAAACGGAGCATGTACCAGCTGAGCCTTTGAACTGTATCCTTTTTCTTAGTGGGCTAGTAATCTTTCCATGGTAAGTATGTTACATACAGTAATCACTATTAGAGTCGGTTCAGCCAATTCCACATGGAAAATATCTTATGTTGAGACACTAAGAATTGCAATGCCTAACTTCAGCAGGACACATTTCTGGAAACGGGCTTTAATTCTAGCTACAAGGAGAGCATGAGCCTGAGTTTCAAGTGGCACAAACGATGGGGTCAGGTCCTCAAGCCAAAATTTCAAAGTCAGATATCTACATGCTAATTCATACAGGCAGCTGAACAAATGGTCTCAGAGCAAACATCCACAAGGGACACAGAAGATACGAAAAGAGGAGAGTTTTTCCACAGATTTTACTCCTACTTTGTGTTTAGTTTCACTACTCAGATGGCCATAGCAACCTTTGCTCCATCCTCTTGTCAGGAGACAAGTTTGTGTTCCAAAGTTCTGCCAAAATGCTTTGGTGTGCCATGGGAGGCTCACAAGAGGCACAGCTACTTCTGGAGAAAGGGCTATATTTCAGACGCATCTTCATCCCACATCTCCACACTGCTGTGTCTGAGCATGGACATATCCCACATTGTTCAGTCCATGTATGAGCTTTTAGCACTGCTACAGTGTGTGTGCTCAGGTGTGTGCTACAGAACAGCCGAACATGTCAAAAGAGCTGGTGGGTGGCCTAGGTCACCCTCTGCAAATGCAGAGGTTTTCCCTGATACATCCCAGTAGTGAAAACAGCTCTGGTCAGATACTGTGGGCAAATGAAGGGGGTCAAATGAAAGATGCCTGATTTGGAAATCTTGTCGCATTTTTGACATCCCCATTGTTGTGAATACTGCCTGTTTCAAGTTATCTGGTAAATACTTTTGTCATCATGAATAATGATCTGCCAGAAGAAAAGGAAAAAGACATAAAATGGAGCTGCATTCAGTGGTAGGTGGCTATGCCCTGCCCCTCCAGTTTCCTCGCAGGCAAACAGCGATGGCTTTCCTTTGTAAAGAAGCTCTTTGAAACTTCACATTCAAAAGCTGCTGTTTTTCTTACACTGCAGTTTATACAGTGATCATCTGGAAACGGTCTAAAGCTTTACTTGTGCCCCAAAAAAAATAACCCAGTCTTTATTTTAGAATGTATCTTTTGATCAAGAAGGCAACCAGTACTATTAGCAGAAAAGTGATTTAGTTAGATGGCAGCTGTTTGAAAACAAAGTTCTGCTCTGAGTTTATCCTGGAAAAAACCAGACCATATAAATAGGAATCTGTACACCTGGCACAGCTTTCCGATTACAGCCTCCAAAGTCTTTAGAGGATACAGCTTCTAGTCCCTTTTACAAACCTAAATATTGAGATACAAAGGGACTTGTCCAAGCTGAAAATGAACCCCAGCTCTTTTGCAAGCCAGACCACAGGGCTATCTGCTGTCCTTCTCTGACTCACCTTTAGGAAAGGAGAAGGTCAGGAAACAGTAGTTTTCCATGTCATGTCCAAGAGTTAAGTTGTGCTCGTGCTGATCTCTGCACAGTAAGGCTCATTCATGTCCATGTGGAGTCACTGCCTATCTTCTGCAGGGCTGCATGGCCCATGGTCCTTTCAGAACAGCCTGCTTCTTGCACTGTGCTTTTGTTACTCAATTTTTAATTCAATTAAAAAAAAAAATCTGCCTCCCTTTTCTTTTTCCTCTTGGATTTTGCATCAATTATTGAGACCCTTTGGTTTGCCTCTGAGGAGGGGAAACTCAATGACTGATAATTACCTTGCATGCCATTTAGTGAAATTGAAGTAGCACAGTAACATCCATAATCTAACTCTTCTAGCTTGTTAAGCCCTAGTTCTGCGTATTTCCTACTGTTAATATTCAGACATAAATGGAAAAAGGTTAAAAAGATTCAGTGAATTTGTAACAAATGTGCCCTTTGTGTATATGAATTCTGAGTTGTCTCTACTGGACACAGAGCATTGTTTAATCTTGCTATGAATACCAAAATTACCTCCTTGTTAGCAAGACTCATTGCTGTTATTACTGTAGCCCAGTGGAAAGGGCATTGACTTAGGTGCTAAAGGACTTAGTTTCTCACCACATCACTGCTACTGTCCTGCCATTTGTCCTAGAACAAAGTCCTGCATCTATTTATACCTCTGTTTCCTTTCCATCTGGTGCTGTCTTGTGTATCTAGAGGAGAAGCTCTTTAGGACGGAGAACTCCTTATATACTCAGTGTCACATGCAAAGGAGCCTGATCGTGCTTGATTTCTTAATGAAGTAGCAACAAATGCCAAGCAGTTAAATGTTACATGAAAAGAAGTCCAATCTAAAATTGATGAACATACTCAAAACTGAACATACTCTGCGCAAAGTTTAAATGAGCTTTATCAACTAGTTTTACCAGTCTTAGGTCATCAGGTGCAGGAGATGGCACATTCTGCAGCAGTTTCTTCTACATTTTAAATACGGAGGTCTTTAATAAGTAAGCATTGAACAAAAGCCGTGACAGCTGATCCTATGCCTTTTCAGTTTTACCTTCCTTCCAGTTGTCCTGCTTTCATCCTGTTGCTTTCCATGCACAACAGAATTTTGCATTGAAAATGAAGAGCTCAAAGGGAGATATATTATCATGGGAGAAGTTTGAGAGGTGATCAGAGGTTACCTGCAGTGAAGGTATGTGAGTTCTGCAGCTGTATTGAGGGACAGAGCAATCAACAAGAAAAGAAAAAAAGAGTAGTGGACAAGGGAGGCAGCCTTTATTTATTAACTGCCATCAATGTTTAAGGCATAAGGCAGGAATTCCTAAACCAAGCAATTCATAGTTTAAGTGTTAAGTTATACCTTTAAGTGGAAAAATCCCACACTGAGGCCAAGAAACCACTTACTGAGATTTCTCAGAATGTTTTCCAGTGACACTGCTTTTCTCCCACCACTCTGGTGAAAGGAAGGGTGTCTCCATAATGCTCATCTCCCTTAGAGGCTGGTGTCACACACACAGATATCCTCTGCTCCCTCCATGGATGCTGCTTCCCCACCAGACCTGTATCCCTGCAGTACTCCACTCTCAGGAGAGAGTCAACAGCAAGAGCAGTGTGGCAGGGCAAGACACTGCCCACCTAGCAAAGGAGTGAAACGATAACACTCAGGAACAGGATGTCAGCTGGTGCGTAGCAGATAAGGCAAGCATGAGAGCTGTTAAGAAATCCCCATAATCTGTAGCTAAGCTGTCCTCTCTCCAGCTGGGTCTGCCATGTTGGTGTGTACCTCTTCATTAGAAGATACCCACTGGTTTTTTCAATGTTGATGCTTGAACACTGTTACTTTTTCTTGTTTGGGGTGTTTTCACGTTTATGCGCCTGTAACTGGTGAAGTTCAGTCACTTCTGGCTGCATTTCAAGTATCTATGGCAAATTACAACATGCACCTTGGCTAACGCAGGGAATGACCTTTAGATCATTTGAACCTTTCATGATCCCATCCTAGCGTGCCTGGATACCTAAGGGCTTCTCTGAAGTGCAACAACTTATGTGGTGGGACAAAAGCTTAAGAAAACCTTTTTCCTGCCCTAAGGCAAATCCATCTCACACAGGTACAGCTTTACTGCACAGGACCTGCACACCACAGGCAAGCTGCTCTGAGGTTGTAGGGTGGAAATGTGACATATAAAACCCTCTGAAGGATTCACGATGTCATTCTTGAGTGTGGAACCCATGTAAAGCACAAAACCTTAGTCTCTCCCTCTCTCCCTAATCAGCACCTTCGCATGCTCTTTGGTATTCTGCCTTTGTTGGTAATGAAAAACTGACTTTTGTCATCATGTAAAAGCACTATCATGTGTTGGAAACAGTGGGAGAAAGAAAACCACGTAAGCTGAGAAAGCTGCAGAAAGGTAGTGAGCCCTCCAGACGGAGCTCTTAGAAGCCTGTTTTCCTACCACAGAAAGCAGATAAAAATCTAGCTGAGGACAATCATATTTAGCCTAATATGACCCCTACATTTAAAGTAAGATTCAGAAAGAAATATGTGGCCTTGCAAGCACAGAAATGTATTAAGTCATCCATCCCAGAAACGGCTGTTAAGGTAAAAATGATGCTGATTGGAGGTGTTCATTTTCTGTACCCATATTTTTCATACCAGGAAATGTTAAACTTTCTGTTGCCATTTCAGAAAATACCATGGTTATAATATCTACCATGCCAGAGTATGAAACAAAAAGAAAATAAGAATTCACTTCTGGTTTACGGCTGTTGTCCCAATAGTTGTATATGCACCAATAAACTATTACAATGGCCCAGAGACACTTGTTTGCCAAGCCACAAGCACATCATGCTCCAGAAATAAACAAGGGCCAAGAGAAGAAAAGTCAGTCCTGTTGGAACTATGTTAAAAAAGCCTCCTTGGTTTGGTTTGAAACCAAGAACGCTATTGCCAATCTTGCCATACAGTAAAATGCTAGTCTTCCACCTCCAAACCATGAAATTAAATATATATGCACTAGATATTTTTATTTGCCTTCTACAAGTCCCAGAGGCTCAAATGTGCAATCTTCTCCCTGCCATCACGAGGGCCTAGCACATTTCTTTTTAAACAAAAGCTGAGATTATCATGCAATTAAGTGGCTCTAGGCACTGAGCCTTAAAAAAATACCCTTTAGAGGATCTTTTTCAAACCATGAAAGCTGGTAACTCTACAGTGACAGAAGAAAAGTGGGACGAGGAGGCCACTGCAAAGGTGAGAGTCGCTGAGCAGGGCTGGTGACAGTCCCATGGCAGGAGGAGTTTGTCCCAGGAGCCTGGGGAAGAGAGTGGCAAATACAAAAACCTCCAGCCTTAGCGCTTGGCTGCAGCTCTGCTGCTCTTGATCTGCAGTTCCTCTGGGAAATCCCACTGAGATTTTTGGCTGGGGCTTTGGAACAACAGGAGAGGAAACTTCATCGAGCCCTCTGCCTGTTTGGAGAGCACTTTATAAGTTTATGCTATGCTGACTGAACACTTCTGCAGTGCAAACACCAGCCGTTAGACTTCTAGTTCCTGTGCTGTACAGCAGTGAAGGTTTGCTGCCCGTAGAAGGCAGCCCCATGAGCTGAGGCTCACAGCGGCTCTTCTGGGTACGAGGTTTTGCAGATCTTATTCTCTCGCTCTGCAGCTGCGAGTTGTGGTAGTTCCCTGATGGGTAGATGGAATCTGTTGTTTCCTCTCAAGAGAGTTACTAATTTTTTCAGCTACATAAATACGTTTCTATTATTGTCTGAGTAAATTGCCTTAGAAAACTGTTTCTTCAGATAAAAAAAAAAAAAAGCTGAAATTTCTTAAAAGGAAAACGTCGGTATATTTTTCATAATTATTCCAGTACTTTTTTCTACCCTTGTTTATGGTAAAATCTTGATAGCTAGCAGCTAGCATACAAACTGACATTACCATCCCTGCTTAAGAGTCTGAGTTTACTCAATCCCAAAGTGAGATTTGTGCATCTCAATCTCCCTTACTCCTCTGCAAATCTCACCTAGATTTCTTCCCAAATTATTGGCTATCTACTTTTGTTTGTTATTACAACATTTCTCTTGGATGGGGAAGAGCCCTGAAAACAAAAAGGTTATAAAAACCCACTGTTAACATGGTACTTCAGTGCTCACATCCAGCCCTTCCCAGAAAGATTCCAGTTCAGGAAGATACTTAGTCAGATGCTTGATTCTGCACCCAGCAGTCTGCACTTGCTGTGCCCCCTCCATCAGTAAAGGGAAGTGTTCGCTCTGGGAGCTGGAGAAGCGAGGCAGCTTTTAACAGATCCACATACCAAGTGGTCTGAATACCCTAAAAATAAGGGAAGAAGCCAGAAGAGGGATCTGCTCTATTTTATACACAGCATTAGGTGTTTGTAATGGTATTGCTGGTATTCATAACTCTTTCAATACTTGAAACCAAACAGCCTTTTGAATCATTTCTTTTGTAAAAAGAAAATAAACTATGCAATAGGCACTATACAGATGTAATTTCCAAACAAAAAATCACTGTGATTTCACCAGGAGGTCTGTGAATGGAATGCAGGCAAGTCCAGAGCAGATCTGTTGAGATGCCTATGGATGTCTGTTGAATCTGCCCTCATATCATAATAAAAGATGCGGTCAGAAAGGAACCAATGCCCAAAAGGAGTGCACTGGAGGAACTGTAGGCTAATCTATACCTTATTCATATCATTAATTTTAGTACCTGGACTTACCACCTTAGGAGCATTGTATGAATACAGCGAACAGATGCAGTTTGGCTCTATTCTCAACAGGCATATTTATTTTTTATCGGAAGGCTAATAACAGCCCACCAGCGATTCACACTGAAAATTCCTACCTCTAGCTGCAGTTATTAAAACTATAATAGTGGAAGAGACTTCAATAATTTTTGAGTCTGGTCCTGAAATTACCTGCCCGAACAGCAGTTTTACATACCAAATCCCACTTACATCCGCAGGGCAGGAACTTGCACGCAATTCCTGAGAAACTCATATACTTCCCAAATTGCAGCTGGATGTGAACATTTTGATGGGTTTGTGGGCCTATTGATGCTGTGGCCCTGAAGATTTTTTCACAAGACTTGGGATAGTTTGCCCCACTGAAATCCCATCTCCTGGCAGAGTATCAGTTTTCTTTTGTTTATTTTCTGAAGCCTCAAATCTTCTTGGTTATTGAGCAAAGCTGAGCCACATAGTCTTCTAGAGGCTTAAAAATCAGAAATCTGATAAAACAAACTCCCAGTTTCCTAGATCTAAACTCTTCTGATCATTATTCCAGAGATCTCAGAGCTTGTTTTTAGATAACTGGGACTGTGTGATACCAATATTGAGGAGTTCCCAGCACCATCAGGGCACATCTCCCCTGACTTCCAGTGGGAGCAGGTCTGGCCTCATGTCAGTGATTCATCATACTTCAGCTGCCAGCATTAGCAAGAGGCAAGGGGACAAGAAGCAGGTGTTATGTTTTAACAGGGAGGACTGTGCCTATTTACTTTATAATCTAATGCTTTTACTTTCTAGTTTTAAATTTCACCTAAAGCTGTTGCAAAGCCAATTAGTGAATAACAGAGGGAGCAGCAGGCACTTAGGCAGGCAGCAGCTGCTATTGCAATGGCAGCTTCTGGCTAGAGGCTACTATGCAGAGCCCTGCTTTGCTGCAGCTACAGGAGCTTGACAACTTCTGATCTGCAGCGTAAGGAAACCGCTGCTGCCCTGCTGAACTAATAAAAGGAAAACGTCAAAAAATAAAGTCCATGTTTACATTCCACAGTCAAGTGTTTTGCGGTGGTAAAAGGTGTCTGGGAGTGTCTGAGCCTCAGCGGCCCTGTGCACACTTGCATGGGCACCCCAGTTTCCTCCCAAGAATGCGGCTGGAGGAGCCTGACATCATTTCATTGCAAACGCTGCACCCCAGTGCCCCATCATGCCTGGAGTGAGGCTGCTGACCCACCATGCCTGAGGGAGCTTTAAACCCTTCAGAAACATGGGGTTTGCAGGGGGACACCACAAACAGACATTAGCACAGAGGTGTTGCAGGGGGATTGTGACCCTCTCATGCTCCTTCTGTACAGGCTCAGCACATTCTGGGTGTTCCCTCCCACTCCCAAAAGGAAAACTTCTGCATGATCAAAAGGATTCTTCCTCCTGGGCCAATTATTGAACCTTTTCAGTCAGGGTTTAAGACAGTGAAGCGTCTCCAAGGTGCACAGTGCCTACGAGAGGAGGGGGCCCTGCTCCCCTCCACAGGAAGGGCACAGGGGGCAGGACCAGCAAAAGCATCACAGGGTTGAGCCCTCCTGACTTTCTTCCAACATAAATACTTGCAAAGAAACCTGGAATTATATATAAATAAGGTTGCCTTTTGATATTACCACGTAATTTCCACTTCTGGCAAAGAGATTTTTGCCCAGGCTAATTTGGAGATGTTTCCCTTCACCACATTGGCACCACTGTGTCATTTCTGATAGAAGCCTCATTCATGGGGATAGCTGGGGCAACCCGCTCACCTCTCACTGCTGCAAACAGGGTTGTTTGTTGAGTCTTTTTGAAAGACTGCACGAACAGATAAACATGCTACACATGAAGTACATTAGGTGGAGGTGAAATACAGATGATTATATTTAAGGGCTTACAATAGTTGTTAAGAGCTTCTAACCACAGGCCCTGGCAGGGCTGGTCCTCAGCTTGAAGTACATGTCTTGGCTACATCCTCAACCGACTTTCTGTTTCTCCCCCTTGAAATAGGGCCAATCTTGTCAGTCTGGTGGCAATCAAAAAAAAAGAAAAGAAAAAAAAAGAAAAAACTCAACTCTGTTAATAGGATTATAAGATTTGGGGAATATAATGTTGTTGCAGATCATTTATTTTGAAAGCTGATTTCATTTTAGTGAAAACAAGCTCAGCCCTGCACACTGGGGGTTTGCAGCCATTATGCCAAACACAATCATTGCTGGTTTGAAAGATGTGATTGCTTTTTAATGTGGAAATTTCACAAGGTTACAAAAGAGGAAAAAATTAAACTCCTTTCTTATAACAAAGTCACTCTGGGATATGTGCTACAATGCCCTGACAATGTCCAGATACTCTGACCGCATTACACATCAGAAAGGTGGATGAGTGTGATTTACACCATTTCGCAATTGGGATTTTTTTCACGCAGCTGAAAAAGCCGAAGAGTTTTGAGCAAAAATGAAAACAGTGCTTTGTAAAATGCATTTGGAATTGCGCAAACACAGCCCAGGGGTCAAGGAAATAGAGAGTGGATGAAGAAAGAGTCCAGAGGGATAAATGACAGGATAACATGATCTCCCCCTCCGTGCCTGATAGCTCTGGACCCACCGTGGCAGCCCACTTGGCGTATTGAAAACTCAATTCCTCCTCAGCACAGCAGACAATCTTTGTATTTGCTAGACATCAGAATAAAAAACAATAATCAGCATCCCCGGCCTTTTCAATAGCAACCTCCCAAAGGGCTTGAATATATTCTAGAAATAATGGCTAAGCCCCATTTTCCTGGGTGTTAGAGGATGTTCTGTCACCATCTCAGAAGAACTGCTGTTGTGACAAAAGCCTCATGGCACAGCCTGGACGGGGCTGAGCAAGAAAACAGGCACTAACAGGAAGGTCCCAGTCAGAGGAATTCATAGGCAGGGACCAAAAGGACTGAATTTTTCCAATGTGCTCTTAAAAGGATGATGAAGGGGGGAGCAAGGCTGCCCCTTTCTGAGGTGGGGAGGCAGTACGGATTAGCAGGCTCTCTTCTTCTTTGTAATGAAGATACTGCTTTTGATCTACAGCACAGGGAGAGCTCTCCCCAAAGGCAGAGGTGAGGGAGGGAGTAGATCTGAAGGGAGACACAAAGGATGGAGCTGAAGCACTCCCTCATAGCCAGGGATTGAAATTTCATGTGCACAGTGGAACCTCTTTCTTTTCAAAGCAATTTGCTATCATTATATTGCCCGTGCATTTCCAATACATGTCAGCCTATTCTCTTTTAACTTGGCGGGAGGGGAAGGTGCTTTTATTTCAGGGCTCTTTGCAGAAGCTCGCCAGACATCGCTATTATTACATCTGCTGGGCACAGCACAGAATGATGCATGTTCATTAAAGGAATGGGGTTAGAATAAAGCAAAGTTGTTCAGTTCCTGTTACAGAAAACTTGAGTGGGCTTGGAGGTTTTCATATACAGAAATAGTCCAAATTTTTAAAGTAGGATGGTTTCTAACACTGTAACTTCAGCTCAGCTTCTGGCTGGCATTACCAAACTCATTTAGCTTTGTTTGCCTGGATCCTGTCAGTGATGAAAATCAGGAAACTGCTAGAGCAGCACTGATTAAGGATTTCATGAAGTTGTAAATTGCAAGGCTCCCGTTAACAGTTTCTGTTAGTCTTCTTCTTTCACTTTAGCTCTCATGCTTCTCTAACTGCTGAGGGACAGTGTATGGTTATATATCTGCATGTATATGGGAGGAGAGGTAGGGCAAGGTTTGAAACAAAAACTCAGGTTCACTTCTTCAGACAGCTGCTCTCACTCACGTGCCAAGGGATGGAGCTGATGTTTGTTCCATGTGGCACCACGCCTGGGCTGATGCACTCAGAGGCTTAACACCAATAGGCAGCACACAGAGGTTAATTTAGCCTCTGTTTCTGTCTTTCCAGCTATTTGTACAAGGAAAACTATGCAGAGCAGAACAATACAATTTTGGTTCCCTCATCTGTTTTACCCTGGTGCTGCTTCAACCCCAAACTGCCTGAGAATGATCAAGCCCTTCCTCCAAACTTCTTTCCTTTCTGTTCTTGCATGGGAGGTTGGTAGCTGGAAAGGCCTTTTTGGTGGGAGAGCAGCCAAAACCAGCCACCTCTGACTGCTCAGCTTTAGAGTCAGGATTCCTAAGGGTACAGAGAGGCTCTGCAAACTCTTTGATTTCTTCTGCAGAACTGTGAAGATGACATCAGTCACCTCCTCCAAAGATGGCAATGACTACAGGAGAATAGAGCAGAATTCCCATCCACTTAGACCCATAGCCAGTAAGCACCAGAAAACTGGGACTTTGAAGTGCAAATACTTGAAGTAATCCATCAACACAGGGTGAAGGAGCCTCAGAAAGAGCACCAGTGATAGAGTTCCACTGATTTACGTCTGCCTCTTCCTGCCTCAGAGCCACTGATGGGGTGCTCAAACAGGAAGGTGATGCTGCTGAGTGGTGGTGGTGCCTGCAATAACCCTCTGTAATGACAACCTCATAAAGTGTTTTAGAAGGACTTGTGCAGCTGGGCCAAGAGGTGGGCTTTGGAGATGAGAAGACCAGAATTCACCCTGTGGTTCATTGTGGTCTCCTGAATGAGTGTTGAACCATGACGCGTATCTCTGTTGCTCACTCTCCTCTCTTTTTTCTTACACAGAAGCCCAACTAACGAAATCAAAAGCACAGCTTGAAATGAGCCCATTGCACACAGGTTTTTGCGTGGCACGACAGGCTATCGTAGCCTTAATGGTAGGCTGCTAGACTAGAAGCAGTCTTTCATTGAGTTTGTCTTACTGAGAGGAAAAACTGCTTTGTGTAATAACTTTATGGTAAATGTTGGCAAAAGATTTGCACTGCATACTGAAAGAGAGACATTTCTGACCACAGCTCATGAACCGCATTTATTTACTCTGGCATTTGTCCATTATTTGTTCATAGGCTTTCTGTCTCTGCTAAATGTGTTCCAATTTTGGGAGCTAAATCATTGCCAGTAGTTTCCAGGACATTCCGCTAGGCTAAGCAAAATTGCCCTAAGCAGTTGTCAGAAACCACTGGAGTAGTATTTTAAATACAGAGTATTTGAAGAAAATAAAAGATACCAAGCCTCCTATCTGTCTGGATCCTGTGAGTTGTAAAAAGTTAGGGAACAGAAGCAGAGGGCTTAAAACGGTGCCTGTCTTTCCTGAGCCATCTTTCACCATTTAATGAACCAACCTGATTTTAAAAATGTGGATAGTAATTAAAAATATATGCATTTGTCATTAGATCTTCAGATAGAAATCATGCTCAAACTTCAGTCTGGAAAATGTTAGTTATTTACTTCTTACTAAAAGTGAATTACAGAATAGAGGAGGAAGACCATGGCTGTTAAAGCTGACACTCAATTGCTATCAGATGGCTTTGCAAAAACGTGCATTTATTATAGCTGAGATAGGATAATAACATGGGAATTGCTTTTCTGGACCAGCCCCCTGATCCATCTGCTCACTGTCCTGTATCTGATAGAGCTCACAATAACCTGGCGTATTACCTACCCTGACCATGGTCTAATGAAGCTTGCAGAATAATCTCTAAGGCAGCGAGTGACTGGCTTGAAATAAGAGTTCCTATATTTTTCTCTAATGTTCTTTTTCTTGGCATTAATTATTGAAATTGCAGATAGTCTTATTGTCCAAAAGAAAGCTCAGTGCTTCTTCAGACTTTGTTGAATTCCTGGCCTGCATGGTAACCTCTGGTAAAGCAGCCCAGAGTCAGCATGAGCCCTCAGGGAGTACGAAACTTGCCTGCAAGCACTGTGAAATTAGCTGCCTTTCATTGTCCTCAAGTGTCCACTTTTTGCTGTGTATGAGAGGGTACACTGATTATTTTCTCTACTTTTATCATGTTCCTTTCTTTTTCTCTCCATTTCAGAGAAGCAAATCTCAGCTTTCAAATTTCTCCACCAATGAGTCAGAGTAATTTCTGAGATCATTTCCAAACTCTCTGCAGACAGAACAACCAGTCCTACCTATGCAGTGTTGGGGGAAGTGGTGGTAGAGATTTACGTAACAGCATTTTGCTGTCTTCTGCTGTCCTGTTCCTTATCCTCCCCATTAAATCCCATCCATGGTTTTAATCCCCACCTTTACATTAATAGAGCATCCTTAATGAACTACCGGCTAGGATTCCTCTCAAAATCAGTGCTTAAATTCAGGGATCTTTAAAAAAAAAAAAGGGGAGGGCTATCTTTCAATATGTGTATATAAACAGTTCATCAACACTGAATTTCAGCCATCATTTTGTTGCTCTTTACTCTATTTGTAACTACATGAACCTCCTCAAAATGTTTTTTTCACACTGGAAAATATTAATGCTATGTCCACTTGTATAGTAAGCAGAATAGTAATAGTAATGTAGTAACAGCGATATAGTAAGCAATAACACTGATACTAACAAGTGGACCACCTCAATGGTAAACCTTTTACTTTGACAAAAGCTGGCCTTTAATCCCTATGTGAGTAATTGTTTATTCTCTAGGTATAAAAAGTACTTTGCTTCCTATGATCTAGCCAGGTTTGATGGATGGAAATATTCAGCTTAACTTCCATGATGCTTTGAGTTTTTTGCTTAGCTTTGTGTGCGCATTTTGTTAAGTGGCTTACTGGAAGCCTAGAAGGATGGATGTCTAGTTTCCTTTTGTCCACCCTCCTGTGGGCATGGGCAAAGATTCTGAGAGATTAGGGAGGTGTGATTTGGCAAAATCTGTGCCAAATCTTATCTGCTTACATATCCCTGTTTCTATTTTACTTTTACTTGCCCTCTGATTAATTTAATGGGTGCAGAGAAGACTCCTACTGGTCCATGATTCTCAAATTATCCCTGTATTTTTAAATACTGGTAGTCTAAGCGCTATCCAAATGCTTTAAATGTCTCCTAGAATTTTTCCTTTTCCCATCATTAATAAGGAAATGTGAATGTTACCCTATCACTCAGCAGTGGTAGATTTATGCTGTATGGTAATTCATTTGCTTTTAACTTACCAGTTTACTTCAGTGACACCTTTCTTTCATATGCTGTACCATTACTACTACTAGAAAAGAGGAGGCTGAGACTAGATAACTTTCCAAAACCTTAGGTAATAAAAATCTTCCTCAGCTCTCCCTCTAATTCCTGTGAGCCTAAGCAATGCTGTGATTTCCTTGAAGCCTTCAAGCTTGTGGTATATTCAAATAAAGCATTCTTGTTCTGTTTGAGATATTCAGCTACTTGGGCCTGTAAAAAAGCTATCTTGACTTCCTAATCTTCCTCTTGCTTGTTGTCCTTGATGATGGCAGTGCTGTTATCATTCACTCATGCATTACAGCATATTTTCTAACAAAAAAAGAAAGAAGTAGGACTACAGTGGGAAAGCAACAGCATTTGCAAAAATCAAACAATGTTAATTAACACATTCTCGGGGGGCTGGAGGAAGCAATGGAGTCAAGGAAGGCCTTTGGATGTTATATTTTACAATACTTCTGGAGGCCCAAGCACCACTGTAGGCTGTTTTCTTCCTGCCTTTGGACAAGCTGAAGTTAACTGGCAATAACACACAATTAAAAGTGCATGTGTGTGTCTGTGAGGGTGTGTGTGTCTTTGCTCTAATTCCACACCTTCTGTGCATTTTAACTTTCAAACTCCGACAGCAGTGAAGAGGAGACAGACAGGTATACATAGCAGCCACATCAAAATCTTGGTGGGGCAGCTGGAACATTTGACACCTCCTTGTTTCAATGCCCCCTGTCTGTTTTTAATTTCACTAAATCGCTCCCGTCTGGGGATTGTATATTTTCAGTGGCCTCTCCCAGCAATGCAGAGGTAGAGCATTAGTGTGCCAAACCCCAGCTATGCTCAAGCATGTGGCTGCAGCTTTTCAGGAGGCAAGAGGAGAGTCAGATCTCAGGACCAGCCATTTGCCAAACTTAACTCAGATCTAAAAGTGATGCCGAGAAATCTCACTTGCCTTTTGCCTACAAGGGAAGAGATGGACAACGTGAGTAGCAAACTAGCTATTAGGCTTCTTACATCACTGCTTTGAAATCACCATCAAGGTTTGTGTGTCTGAAAGGTCCCTCATTAGTGAGGGGATACTGCATGGCAGCTGCTTCTCAGAACACAGACTTTGTTGCTTAAGAAGGATGTTTGCTCGGTTTTAAGAGGCAAGCAGGATCTAGTCCTGAGTAACTCCAGGCAAAGGGATGGCTTTGAAGGGCAATTCAAGCAGGATTCCACTCAACAGCTGTAGGCACAGTGGAGCCTGAGTTCCCGTCCCTTGCCACTGAGACCAATGGAGGTTTTGCTCCTGATTTTGTTGAGAGAAAATCTCAACCCCAACACAGAAAGCTTGCATAATCCCGGGAGGAGTCACCTCATAGCAATGAAAGTGAGTGACAAGACAACATTAAATAGGGAAAAAAAAGAAGAGCTCCTCAGTCAGCCGCTCCGAGGCTGAATGTCACTGTCACAGGGCATAACCCTGCATCCCCCCTCTTGTGAGCATCTCGCAAAGCAATCCCATCATGAGCATGGAATAATGAATAGCAATTTCAAATACTTATGCCTGAACAGAAACCCTTCTTCACATATGGAGATGTGTCAGGATGTAAAGCGAAGTAATTCTCCCCAGTATTAATTTACACAGATCCTGGACACTCATCTGCTCGTGCTGGATAGGGGCATGGGACAAGGTTAGCATGAAGCACTGAGCAGACTCCAGGCATGTGTGGCTTCTGGGGGGTTGCAGAGCTCTGTCTCTAGGAGCCAGGGGGCTAAAACAGCCCTCAGGATAAAGCCAGCTAAGACACATCATGAATTACTTTGGCCCACTTTTGTGAGGAGTGGGATTTGGCTTCAATACAGCGAGGAATCCAAGGTGGTAATAGGGTGCTATTTGTGCCATTGCGTAGCCCTGAGGATGCAATAAATGACTTACACAAAAGGCTAGTGAGAGCATGAAAAGATACCTGAGCCTATTCCACCAAAGCTTCATTACATGAAAACACACTTTTCTGAGATCTGAAGGATATTTTTTTTCCTCCCTTGCCCTCACTGAGTTCTCTGTGAATTAAGCATTACAGTGGCTTTGACTGTAACCATCATAATCGTTTTCCAGTGCTAATGTTGTGGTTTTAATGAAAGGAAACAGCAAATGGTGTATCGACTCATATACACAAATCTGCACTTCATTTGCACAAAATAGCTTCTGGATGGCTTTCCTCCATGGTTTTGGTCAACACCACTCTCTTTGAGAAATGATCAATGTCTACAATTGTTTGCTCTTCCACAGATAAAGCAGATGCTATTCATTACTGCCTTTGCCATGCATATATTGCTACTTTCCTCAAAGCAGCCGCAGTGGGTCATGTGTTTATTTTTCTTTAAATCCTTTTGTTCTTAAATCACTCCACTTTTGCTTTCAGGATATGATGAATGATTAATGCTGTAGTAGCAGCATTATTGAATTAGAAAAGTCACTGGCAGCTTCCAAAATCATTGAGACAACCAACAAATAAATACAAGCCACTTCTTCAGTTAGATATAGTGGAGCAGTGTGATGGTGTCAAGATAAGGAGAGGTGATGCTGATGTGAGCACTTTTAAAGCTGTAGGACAAACTTGCATTTACTGACATGTAAATCATAGCAGCTCTGGTAACAATGCAGATGTTTTGAACAATCTTCACTGAAGTAGTATAACTGCAATAAAAACAACGTCAAGGCAAACTCAGAACTGGTGCGGGCATTTGGAGGGAATTCTTTTCTCTACGAAGTTGCATGATCATAAAGACAAGAATTATTTTTGGTTTTAAAGTTTGGGTTTATTTAAAGAATAGAGATTTAGAGTCAGATGCTGAAACGTAGGTGTTCGGCACCTCCCAGGGATTACAGCCAACAGCATGAGCAACAACTCACCAGGAAGAGAGTAAATTTCTGGAGTAACCCTTTGCAGTCACTACTGGAGTATCTGTCTGGTTTGCAAGAAGAGTTAGCCTACTGCTCGTGGTGATACTAGGGAATGTAATCTGGTAAAATTCCAGTTAAATGGGAGTTTGCATGAAATAGGAAAGCAGGATTAAATTCATTTTCCTATATCCATGCACAGCAGGTTCTCTGATGGCTTCTTAACGAAGTCCATCAGGTTTCTATGTGACTTTGCCCCTTATGTGTTTTGTCACAGCACCTTGGTGGCCAGCAGAGTGAGGGGGGTCAGACAACTGCTTGCACCACTGAGCCTTTAAAACTCCTTTATGCAGAAGCGCTGAAAAAGCTATGAGATGGTGAGGAGTAAACCCTAGCATCTCCAGCTGGCTGGATTTGCAATCTGAAGGGAGGAACCTCTCTGCGTATGGCACTGCATGTTGTTTGACAGCAGTACTAATCATGGCTTTCCTCACCTGAGGCTGCCTCCAAGCACACTGCAGAACTAATTCAGTTATCCCTGTGGCTCTGTTTGGGATTTCTATAGATATCAAGAGACTCATACTAGTTGTTTCAGTGTACTCCTGAAAATAAAGGGCTCCTTTATGGAGTGCTATAGTGCTATGTATTTTTCTGGCCTTAAAATCTCTTTTCATTTTTCAATTACATGTTCCTTATTAGAGCTGGGTAAGAAAATGGTTTCCCTGCAGAGCGAAAGATCTCACAGTTTCAAGAAGGTCCTTGCTGCTGTTGTACTTCATGATGCTATTAAGGCCTTTCAGAGGGCCTGCTCAGGGCAGTCAACAGCCAGGGATTAATACTCTCACTTGAGCTGTTGAAGAACTGGGTAAAATCCATTCCTATACAGAAGTAAGATCTGCCCTAGTCCAGGATCAGCTCAATAGTCTGGAGCAGGGTGGGGTGGTTTTGCTCCTTTCGCTGACTGAAACTGATTCACTTTGCACAAGCAATGACACATCAACCTGGGAAGAGACCTGGACTTCCATCTGCTCCTCCCAGCACAGTGATGTAATACATGGACTACCAGCTCAGGCTCTTTCACCCTCTTGCCTAATGATTGTCTCTGCATCTGTTTAAACTGGAACATCTCCAACAGCAGTAGTTCTTATTTTGAAGCAGCCAAGAGCCTGGAACCCACCCAGGCTGTGTGGTGCTGACTTTCATGTCCCTGGGTCAACCTAAAGAGATTACAGCCCTACATGTTGTCAGCTATTTTAGATCATTGAAAGTTCTGGGTTTGACAAATCAGCATTTTCCGATTTGAGGACACACCTTCTGAAAGCTCCCAGCCATCTGTATTCTTTGTCACATCTACCTATAGATCTTCAGTAGGATCCTCCACCTGTGAGACTCCTTTTTTCTAAGGAGTTTTGGTTGATTCAAGGGAAAATATTGGAGACTACTTCATCAGCCTTTCCATAGATAGGCTCTGCTTCTATTATTTCCATGCTTACAGTCTACTTGTAGCTATGCCCACCTGCATGCAATCCTAGAGAGAAGTTCTCTCTCTTCAACCCCCACCACCAGCAAGAAACAAACTGCTGAAACCCTTGGGAGGTGTTATGCATACATTACATTTCACCCACTGAGCAGTGGTACCTGAGGCTTTATGGAATATGGGGAGAAATTTGAAGTCCCTTCCATCTGATGAAATGAATCTTAGATGTGGGCAGAGGATGGGACTATCTTAGGCAGAGGAGAAGGATGGCCCTGCCCCCTTAAAAACCGCAATACCCATAAAAGAATCAATCAAAATCTTGCCCCATGATGGACCCATCCACTTTTTCTTTATTTCGTCCCCTCACAGGAGCACCTCCTGTATGAAGACAGACTGAGAAAGTTGGGGCTGTTCAGCCTGGAGAAGAGAAGGCTGCATGGAGACCTCATAGCAGCCTTCCAGTATCTGAAAGGGGCCTACAAGGATGCTGGGGGGGGATCCTTCATTAGGGACTGTAATGATAGGACAAGGGGTAATGGTTTCAAACTTAAACATGGGAAGTCCAGGTTAGACATAAGGAAGAAGTTCTTTACTGTGAGGGGGGTGAGGCACTGGAACAGGTTGCCCAAAGAAGTGGGAAATGCTCCATCCCTGGCAGTGTTCAAGGCCAGGTTGGACAGAGCCCTGGGCAACACGGTCTAGGTGGAAGATGTCCCTGCCCATGGCAGGGCGGTTAGAACTAAATGATCTTTAAGGTCCTTTCCAACCCATACCACTCTGTGATTCTACGTGACAAAGCTGGTACTTGGAAATCCTTGCTCTTCTTGTGCTTGCATCAGATGAGGGAGGCAGAGGCTGCTAGAGCTGGCAGAGTTCAACCATGTTTTTCCCCTCCTTGTTCAGGCTCACTGCTGTTCTGATGCTTCAGCCAAAGAAAATCTTCACAGGTGTTTTTTTTGTCCTGGGAATGAAGCTTCCCACTGCTAGCCTTGGGAGACACAGAACATCCAGGCTGAGCAAGAGCTCTTTATGAGTATTTCTAGTGCTCAAAGGGAGAAGGGGGAAAAAAAGCAATGAACTACAGCAAGTTTACAGCAATTGCTTTAATGAGGCAAAGCCTTTTAGAATGCAAACATGTTCAACAATACACAAAGAAACAATCAAAAAAAAGTGTTTTATACAGGCTGTTTTATAAGAAGGTTATAAAAACAATTGTATGGCACACTCAGTTGCATAAACAGGCTCACCATGGAAGGTGTTTGTGTGAGAGCAGGACTGTGAATACTTAATTGCTTCCATTATTCTTATTTTCAGTACAAAATACTGCAATCAAAACTTAATCTGTGGCTTGATTTTTAAATAAAAATGTTATATTCCAGTTCCATTGTTGTAAATATAATAAAACAGAGTCTTTCTGTTAAATAGTTTCTTTCATTTCTTACTGCCTGTAAGGAGGTATAACAGTGACTAATATCTACATCCCCGGCAATTTCAAAACCTTTTTCAAAGGTAGGATCATTATTTCTCTTCAGAAAGGCAGAAGACCAAAATGTTCTAAAGGTCTTCATTAATGATTTGACTAGAAGTCATGGAAGTCTCTGCTGAGATCTTTCTTTAGCTGCCTACCCTCTCTGAACCAACCTCCAAAAGCAATGCAGAATTCAGATCTATTTTCATTCACACAGCTCTTCTGACAAACACAGTGAGTACAAGGAGAGAATGCAAGGAAATATTAATTTGGGGACCTCACTAAGTTGCAAAGTACAAAACTGAAAAAATGCCACCCATTTTGCCATACCTCTCAGGACGGTAAATTAGTCAGATAGAAGGCTCATATGAATTTGAATATAGCCTGGTGTGTCTGGAATGCTGTATTCTACATACGGTGATTTATTTATTATTTTTTAATATGCACTGTTATATTTGTGCTTTAGTGACATTGCACTAGACCAGAGCAATTTTCACTTAAACATAAGAACACTTTTGTTTATCCTCTGACTTTTTGCATTAGGAAGAGATACAGAACTGTCAAAGACCTGTTATGCACATAAACTGAGTGATAGGTCTGAAAAGATTCAGGAAACAAGATTGTCTTATACAAGCAAATGCATATCAGGATGAAAAAATTTATACTCATAAATAGTTTGTACTTTACAGGCTGAGCACATTGCTGTAAAATAACATGGCAGAGTCATGCCAGAGAGACCAGAGTTGCTCTCACTGAAAATTAGTGTCTCTGGGAAAGCAGTGATGATTTCTGGTTTCAAATTAATGGTAAAGTGTGACTTTAAATTGATATTTGTTGCTCATACACATCTTAATGTGCATATTAAATTAAAAGACTCTTCTGCTACAATAGACAGTAGGAAGTATCACTTTTTCAGTTCACTAGGCTTATAATAATTTCTAGCCTCGAAATCATCTGATTCTTGGACTTTTTGTTAGTTCTACAGAGCAGCTGTCACATAGGAAACACAATTTTTATTTTCACCTTTCTCATCATTGCAGATAGCATAATGCTGTCAGGAATCAAGCAGCTTTCCTGCTCACAATTTCATTATTACATTTTAATACATTACATCACTTATGCCCAAAAACTATTCACATGAAGCAAAAAATAAAGCCTAGTAAGGCAGCATTTCTCATTCCCCCTGTCCCAGGGAAAACAGTTAATTTTAACATCTTCCATCTCACAATAGCAGAACTACTGCCCAGGAGAGCAAAGGACATGTAACTAAGACAATGAGTATTTTGAACTGCCTATGACTTGCACAGAGCATACACCTCCCTGCAGCCAAACTCTGATCAGCACAAGCTGTATGCAAGATTAGCCTTTCCAGGCACTTATTTGCAAGGTGTCCAGGGGGCCAACAATTCCCAAACAGCAATTGCTGACCTTTCAGCAAAGTATCTTGCCCTCTTATTAGACATCAAACCCAAATTGTTTGCTGGCATCTATCAGTCTTCAACAATTAGAGGCAAGAGGCCATATTGAGGAGGAACATGTATATATGTATGTGCATGTATATGTAAGAAGGAATTTTACATATTTATTAGGAAGAATTAATGTACAAATTATATCCAAGTAATATATATATAAGGAACACACACACACACACAGAGATAATTTTGCTTGGGAGGTAAATGAGTATCTAGATTTGGTTTGCATATTATGAAGAAAGATCTAGCACATTAATTTGAACTTTTCAGAAGGAATCCAGACCATGCTTTCCTCTTAGTGTCAAATTCTTCAAGGATCAGAAAGCAAGTCTGCAATCAAACACCCAAACACGTCAAGATGATCTATAATATGCTACAGAAGTGGAATTGAAAAGACAAGTCATTCAGTCTGATGAGGCAGATGGGTATCTGGAAGCATGCTGAATGTCATCTGCTAACAACAGCCATCAAGCTCAAGGAGTCTAGCCGGGCAGACTGAATTGATTCCAAAGTTACTCATGAGCTAACTTCTGCTTACAAGGATGTGTGAAGAACAGCCAGGAGCAAGTAGGGAGCAACTTCCAATAGAGAGGTGTGATATTAGCCAGTGCCCAAAACTATCAGAGAGGTTTGGTGAGATGCCACATATGATTGTGTGACTGATCCTAAATCATTGGCTTTAAGATCCTAAAGTAGAGCTTTACTGATGTATGTTTGTTGTCACAGATGAGTTGCCAGCTTCTCCTCCCCTGTCTCTCACCAGAGGTTCCTTGTTACAGAAATCAGGCTGCAGTGAAGGTAGTCTTAGATAAAACATACACTGCTCCTTTGACCTTCTTCTCTTTTGGTTCCTCCTTCTCTAAGAAGCAGCTCTCTGTTTTTGGAGCTCAGATGAGTTCACCTACTGGCCTGTCCACTTCTTCAGGATATCCACCTAAGTCACCTAACAATGGCTCATTATTAGCTTGGAGAGGCCTCCATCTTTCCAGGCCAGCCAACACCTTAACAGCAACACTCACCAGTGTCAGGTCCCTCTGCCACTGCACCATGTCCACATGTTGTGATGGCATATCACTGAAAAATATGCAAGTGATTGATGCATGCAAGCATACTGATCAGGGCACTGACCACAGCCTGTAATGTTGCTGCGTTTTTATTATGGGCCTCAAAACAGCAATAATAAAAAATAGAGATGCTAATGCACTGAGTTTGGGCTTGTTCTGCATTGCTGGCTATGTGTGTTAGACAGTAGGTGAAATATCGCTTTCTGGATGTGAACTAGCAGTCAAACAGGATACCTCATTTGGCCCTGTGTAATGTGACATGTTAGTGATGACATCTCAATCACATGTAATATCCCTCTGAATATACCTGAATATCTCTCTGAATACACTCTGAAATACCTACTGAAAAAGTCTGCACGCTGATCAAACCTGTAACAAGGGCTTTACAAAGCATCATGACCCAAGTCTTTGAAAGGTGTAAATGGCCACAGCAGCTACAGTCAATCCCAATTTTCAACAGCTCTTCCTCTTTACCTCTGTTTTTATCACACTCGCGTTGGTGAAGCTGGTTACTGAAAGAAAAAAAAAGGCTGCTTCCTTAGAAGAAATGTTGCCCAAGAGCAGTTTACATCATATGCTATCTGGAAGCTATTCTGTGAAACATCGTAATAATTGCTTTTCCTGGACTCAGGCACTTATTAGTAGCAGCTAAAGTTAACAGATTGGAAGACTGCCTGAAGATGATGGATGGGTTTTCTCAGATTGTAGATTTCTGGTCATTTTCCATGGCAGCTGTAAATTTAAAAATAATATAAAGTTAAGCAGTAGTAGAATAGAATTCACAAATATTACACAGCTACTGACTTGGTCATTAATCATTCTAAATTAATGTTAAAGTGTTACATATGATGAGCCAGGTTTTGCCGTGGGGTGTAAACAGAAGCTTCTCATTGACTACAAAAGCGAAATGGCACATGTATGTGAACACTGAATTTAGCCAACTTAAAATTTAGCTTGTTTGCACTGATGGATGTTTTTAGTATTATTTGAGGGACGTGAAGTGTTTCTGGTTTAGGAATCCCCTTTCATACTAATGATCTGGAAGAAAATTATCAGGAGCCACCATGTGATTCATAGTCAATATCCCAAGTTATTGCAACAATATGTCTACTCATTTTCAGAGCTAAAAAGCACCAATGCCCTCCAAAGTTCAGGAGTCATTTGATCTGCCTGATGTCCACTTTTGAGGTTACTGCAGTCAAAAAAGAATTTCTTATTGGGCAGAATTAAGATGTTTGTCCACAACCAAAATTCCTTCTAGGCTAAAGCACCATTTTTCCTAGACTTTGTCCTAATGCACCTAGTTATATTTGATGGAACTCATGTATATCAGTGTCTCCTTCAGATGGGTAACTAGAGAGGAGCTGCTAGAGATATGCATGTTAAAAAATAAATTAAAAAATCCTCCTCTCCTTGTCCAGCAAGTCAAACCTGACGCAAATAAATAAGTCTTGCTCTTGCAGACACCATAAGGATTCCTCACCTTCTCCGCAAAATGTGGCGATCAGAAAACCTGCGATAGCTTCAGGAAGGTCATGGAGGTACACTGACCTTCACCTTGTCTATATCTAACTCTTCTCAGCTCCTTTTGCACTTGCCTAACACTGTTATACTAATTACATATTAGTTACGCTGTATTTAGGCATATTTATGCTATACATGCTGTTAGTGTTTTTATATATATTAGCTACAGGACAGAGTTTTTTGCATTACTTAGTCTCCTATTTAATGTCTTTCAGACTGCAGGTACAAATGCTCTACAGCAGTTGCACTGAAAACAATGTCTTTGAATGCCGACTACGGAATATTATTATCAGCAGGTTTTCTCAGGGCCGATTTACTTCTGTTTATCCACAGGGTTTGGTAATAAATACATGTATTTGGGGGCTCTAGGTACATTAAACATACTGAATAGTCAAAGCTTGTAGAAGCTAATTTCCTTGTCATTGCATTATAGTTAAATCGGTTACGCACGTCTCATTCAATTATGTAACTTGAAGAATGCCAGCGACATAGGTTCCTGATTTCAATAGTACATATGCAGTTTTAGCACTTACAATGGATCAGCTTTTAGCATGAGAAACTAAACTCGTCGTGCTTTGAAATTTGGAGCCACAAAATCAAACGTAATATTGTCTTTGTGTGTGTCATTAATGGCTTTTCTTTTTATACTTTCTGGATGTATACTATAATATTTTGTTCAAATCAAAGCGAAGACTGGAAGGTAACTTGCAATTAATATATGCAGTTAAGCTTTTACACCACCAGATACTCTGTTGATATCAGCTTAGTCAAGTAAGTATTCAACCAGCTACAAAATGTACACAACAGTCAAATAAAATATTTGCTGTTAAATTCTGATGTAGGGGAAGTGCCAGGTATATTATGAAGTCTCTTCAATGTGAATTCTTTAACGGTATTTATTCTGTGTGGAAGTCACTCAGCTACTGCAGTAGTACAGAAGAGAAGGAACAAGGAGAAAGGAAGGGTTAAATTAATATCCACAGAAATTGACATACTATTATGATTTTAGCATTGTGTAATAGCAGCAAAACAAGCATCAAACAGGTTAAAAACCGGCTGACAGATCTCAAAAAACTAGGCATCAGCGGGGATTTGCAATTGAATGAATGTTCCTGATGTTCCCTTGAGTTCTGTAGAAGGCTCAATATTCTTTACCAGTTTCAGCAATGGTCATGTAAACATATCCCTAAGTACAATCTGTGAATGACATGAGTTTGGCAGAGTGGTATACAATGCCAAAGGCTAGGCAGTCAATCAGAAATTGGGAATGATACAGGAAAGAATCGCAAAGATATTCCTTTCAGTAAGCAAACAAACAAACAAACAATCCAAAGACTAAAAGCTAAGCAGTTCCATCTGCTTAGATAATCGGAAGGCAGATGGAAAGAGGTGAACTGTACACATAAGTAATTCACAAGACGGAAATTCCAAGTAAGAAAGGACTCTTCCATCTAGCAGGAGAACCATGGGCTGGAAACTTAAGCCAGACGGATTGAAAATAAGGTGCCTTTTAACAGTAAAGATGCTTATCTGTTGGAAAAAGCTTTCCAAGGATATCGTAGATACATTTCATGATCTCTTAAGGCCATGAGGAAGACAAGCTTTAACTAAAACTAGAGGTTTTTGTTTAACGTAAGAATGACTGGAGATAGTGTGAAGACATAAAGAGACAAACTGATCATATTTTGAGTATAAATGTATGCAAATTTACCAAAGCCAACATTTCCTCATCTGCCTGTGGTATGCCTCATTAAGAAAACTGCTTATTAAGAACCATCTTCTAAGGAGGTGGATTATCATTGTTTAATCTTACCTTAAGGGATATTATGAAGGAAAAAGTTTATCAAACATTTAGAAAGTGAATTCTACAGTACAACTTGTCTTGCAGCACTAGAAGTTGCTGGAGAGAACAGCCCTTATTTGTTAGATACAAACCCAACGTAAAATGCAGTGAAGAAATAGAACTCATTTTAGTAAGTATTAACAGACTAATCACGAAAATACTGTCACTGCATGTGCTTTGAACCACATGTGTGCCTTAGTGTTATTTTTGAAATGATTAAAACCACAGTACATCTTCTGATACTTTCAGCTTCTATCAAATACTAATAATTAATAACTTTAGCATCCTCCCCCTGCTTCTCCCATTTTGCAGCATATTATATATTCCGGAAACTTGCTGAGCCAGATGCATTCTCAGAAACAGAGAGTAAATCCATTCAAAACAATGTGACTAAAAGCAGAATCTGTTTGCTTTTGCATGTTTTGAACAAAAGGTTCCATTTCTGCTTTTACAGCTAAATAGCATTTTGTAATGAGCTCTGAAATTTTTGGGAATTTCAGATTACAATGTTGGTTTAACATCAGACACTCTATTGTTCAGATGTAGGATCACTGCGATGTCCGGCCTCTGAAAACTAGTTTTTCTTTTGATATTAAAAAGACCACTGAAGTAATCTACAAAGAGCTCGGGCCTCAGGAAAGAAGTCTGAAAAGCAAACACTGTTAAAGATCGGTCAGACACGGTTATGTGGGTGACAATTACATATGATAACAATTAAAATTATCTGATTCCAACCACATGGCATCTTAATACAGCAGATCTCCAAGCAAATAACGTGTCATATAATAGGTTTTGATTGATGCTGTCAGCAGCCTTTTGAATGCTACAGATACTTTCCCATCAATGCCTCAGAAATCAGTGGAAAGTACCAACTTCATCCTAAACTGAAATTATTTGCATGTACCTAAATACCCTCTTTCTAACTGCTCAGTAACCTAAAAGTCTTGTTTTACTAGATGATAAAACACATGCGTACATGGTGTCCAGCTTCTTTCTTCCAATTGTAAATAACTTAGCTAATATACACATTAGTGATTTTAATGAAAATCCTAGATGTTTTCTGAGAAGTCTTTCAGTTACCTGCCAATACATCTCTGGGAAAATATGTCTAATTACAAGCCAGCTGAAGCACTCCAAACAATTGCTGAAGTTCCATGTGTTGACTGGCATAGGGGACATAACCAGAGAGCATAAGGAGCTGCCAAGGAGCTGCCACTGAGCAGCATGAGCCTACTCTACTGCCGACTTTAATTTGTGTTAAAAAAAATAGGGATGAGTTAATGATTGCTAAACCAACAAATCATCCTCCTATTGGAGGAGCCCCTGAGGACATTCTGTCTCCAGTGGTGATATAACCAGTAAGCAAACACATTGTCACATTGCCTAGAATGGGCATACAAAAAGCAGAGGAGATTGGACCAGGAATTTGGAGTGTTCTCATGGTGCCAGTCTCCACACATGTTCTTGGCTTAGCCTCCTGCTCCTTATTTTCCTCTAGACCAGCATGAGGACACAGCCCAAAAACTACTCTTCAGATCTGTGATGCAAGTTTTATTGTTTCCTTCTGTATACTGTTATGTAGGAAGAGAAACATAATGCCTTAAAAATGAATTGAGAAATAATACCATACATTTGTTAGGAGGACAATTTTTGCTACCATTGTTGGTTTAAAAAAGCAACTTTTTCTGCTTTGGCATCTAAATCATGGTTGCAACACTGCAGCTGGAAAAACAGCTGTCTCTTCTAACCGTGGCTGCTATGAACACAGTTCTCCCACTGCAGGCTGCGGAGTCAACAGCACATTGAGAAAGAAGGTTTAGTTAAGATACTGCATCGGTTTTGGCAGTGTTGTTGAAGGTGAGCAAAAATCTTATGTGTTATTCACATCAGTCTCACAGGTCTGACAGAGCGTATTATCCAGCCATAATGCTAGATCTTGCCTGTGTTATAAATATATGGGGGTTTTAACCAATGCCTTGTAATTTTCCTGACTCTTTTATAAAAGATCACACTAAAAATATGAAAAATATGAAAAATCTGAAGCAATAAAACTCCTGAACAGACAATGCAACTCAGCAGTTATTCTTGACACCTCAGCCATAAATGTGTTTCTGTCCCTAGTTAACAGTTCTACAATGTATGCCACAACTTTATCTAAATGGCCTTTCCAGTAAGTAATAGTCATTTGACTGCATGATGGATGCCATCTTACTGTGAAGGGCATATATTAGTTTTTAAATAGTAATAAGAGAGGAATTATGTAGCGGAATTATCCATATTAAATTAGACTCACATATTGCTTCTCTGCAAGAATTATTACATTTGTTGTAATTATGCACCAAAAGTGTTAGCATCACAGTTCTCCAGAAGAACACTGAGGCACCAGCTCATTCCAGTACACTACACAGGATGAAACCCCTCCACATCCATATAGCTCTAAACTTTCAGTACCAATCAGACAATCATATCATTTGTCATGAAGCGCAGAGAACTCTTTCTAGAACAGCAAGTCATGTGATACTTAGACTTTACAGAGACAAGATCTCAGTGTTGTGCAAGAATGCATGAGTTGAAAAGTCCACATCATTAAAGAGTCACCAGCAGAGTGATCAACATTGATCAATTTGATCCATAAAGTCATATTACACAAATATAGATGTACATCTATACAGATGTAGCCATAGCCATATCCTCTGAAGAACTTGGTGAATAGTATGACAGAGCTTCAGATGATATGTACTTTCCATCCTTGATGACCAACACTATACATTCAGAGGCTACCTCATAAGTAAAATGCTTGTGCAGCTGAAGCATGAGCAGAGGCGATCAGCACGGGAGCAGGGCCTCTCATTTTCTTCATGCAGAGCCTAATACAAAAGGACTTTGATCTTTAGTGGTATCTATACCACAGTGCAAAATAATAATGATGATAGCACAACAGTAATAATAGGAACAGATAGCAAAGCTGAACCTTGAACATGTATCCATTATAAACACATAAATATTCAGTTATCTACTGAATCAGCACCGGCCATAGACTCTTTAGCTTCATTTCCCTCCTGCACAGCAAAAAGTAGGCAGGAAAATTATTTAAATATATTTATTAGCTGGTAAATGTTATCTTCTTGAATTGGCATAACAGGAATTTGGGGATCTGCACTCCTAACGTGTATCTGAGAATTGATATACAGAATATTTGAGCTGTGGAAGAATCTACAAAAATAGCCAAAACGATAGAGACTTTCTTTAAAAACAGGGCAGGAAAGTTTGTGACACACATCTAAATTTCCTGCAGTGTTTTGAAAACCTTAGCATCTACCTACAAATCAATGGGGAGGGAGCTCAATTTATTATTCTATTGGTTCTCTACATACTTTTTTTCTTTTTCTTTTTTTTATGAAAGAGAAATGCCCAACCTTTAGCCTCCAGGTTGGCTTCCAAAGGCCAGAATAACTTATCCAACATTAGGCACACATTGCTGTCACATCCTTCACTGAGGCACTCAGTCACAGGGAAACAATGAACTGCAAAATAGTGGCCAGAAGCTTGGTCTTAGCATCATTTTTGCCCAAGGCCCTGTGGCCTCTATACCGCTACAAACCAGGAATTGCATCCATCCTAATTCAGGCATGTGCCCAGCACAAGATGAACGGGTGATGCAAACAGCTCTGTGATGAAAGCATGAGTGAACCTCGGCCTTGAGACAGGTGCTACTTGAACCTCCTCATCTATTGCCAAAATGAGCATTTTCTGAAGGAAGCACTTGCAGATTGAGTTTCTAATGGACATGCCTTTCACCAAGCCAGAGGTTAGAGTATAAGAATTTTTCCTTAAAAATGACACAATCTTTCAGGCCAAAAGGCTGAGATTGACACAAGATATGTGGAGCACATATTTATGGCATAAAGACAACTATTATTTGTTGCCAGATCTAATGCACCGTAACTTCATATGTAGCAACAGTCTAGTATTTTCCTGAAGTTGTGAGCAGTGCCTTTCTGTCACAATGACTCATCCATGACAGTGAAAACATACACATGTTTCAGACGTATGCAGAAAAAGAGTATCCCTGCCCTGGGAAATCAACACTCCAAGAACAGAGGGGCAAAAAAAGGTTCAGAGAGTAAAACATTCAGAAGCTCATGAACAGTGAGTTTTTCTGCAAACAACATAGGAAAGAAGTGGGTACATTGAGAGTGGAGAAGGTAGTGGCGTGCTGTAAGAATTCAGGGATGTTCAATAATACCACAGAAGCAGCCAAATATCTCTGTTATTTTCTGATCAAAAAGAATCAGTCGAACTCCAAACTCACTGAAAAATGATGAGCTAGTGCTTCAGAGAGGGGTTGAAAACAGGGAGGTGGGGCTGTTTGCATAGTTTTGCTTGGCACAGTTTCATCATTCACAAAAATGAGGGGAAAAACAATATTCCAAAACTCTTGCCAGGCAGTTATTAATTATTATTCTCCCTTGGATTGCAACACACACAAACATCAACAACCCTTTTGGTTATGTTGGTCTGGAGTCCTGTCCAGTCTTTCCATGTGGAGCTTGTAAGGAGCTGCCTCACTCTGTGTTGAAAGTCTCTCCCCTTGAAAATGCATTTGGGCTAGTGCCTTGAAGGGACATTTGAAACTTGCCCATGCTGCTTTGCTTTTTTTCCCCTTGTTGTCAGGCTCATCATGCTGAGTCATATCTGCAGCTAGATCATAATGATTATCCTGAAATGTCAGCAGCTGCTCTTTTCACCCCCATATGGTGCCAGATTTAGGATGAGGTTTCCCTAATGCATAAACAATGACTATAATTGTGGTTTTTGACAACCAAGGTATCACAGAGATGTTATTCTGTTATAAAAAAACCTGCATTTTCCAGTTGTAATGAAGGGGTGGGTCATGCTGACCCATATGTTTCTTTGTATTTCATCCCAAAGAAAATCTATGACATAAGTGAATCCCTGTCACCATGGCTGTTGGCCATTGGCTGTTGTTTGACAAGGGGAGCATCTAAAAGCTTTAGCAGTTAATATCTTCCTAACTGTGAGAGCACTATTTGCCTAATTCCAGGGATGATTGTTTGACAGATAAAAATCTGGCTTTGACCTCTATTCTCTTAATTTAGATGTAGTCTCCTTGCAGTCCTTAGATAGCTCTGTCTTCTCCCTCAGTGCTGCTTAAAGTTACCAGTTATCATAAAAAGTCAACTGAAAAAAGCTGAGGTATCAAAGAAAAAAACCCAAAAGACGACAAAACAAAAATATAGCAGGAGTTGACAAAAGTAATGAAAAACCAAGGTTCTATCTCTTCTTTAATTTATATGTGCGTCAAAAGTACCTGCACTGCCTGGTATCTGCGAATATAGAAGGCAGCGGAACAGTGTCAATGGGAGAGGAATCTAGCCCCAGCACCTCCATTCCATCTTTTAATACCAAATAAAGCAATACAGAGATAAATGAAAGCTAAGCAAGTAGAAAGCCCTGTAGGGTCAAAAGCAGGATGAACATGATGCATTATTGTTGAAGATTGGAAGAAGAGTCATTGAAGGTGACAGAAGTAACCACCAGCCTCCATTCAAGATTAACAGAGCCAAGTAAGTTCTTTGATGAGGTAATATAGGTTTCTAAGACAAGGCAAAAGTACACACTAAATCCTTAATAATGTGGGCAGATGGTATTGCTGGTTATTGCTTCGGGTAAAGGTGTATTTGTGTGTATGCATGTACAAGAAAACAAGCTGGCTGACGCAGAAATAAGTTCTAAACACAGCAGCTAAAAGGAACCTATGCCTAAAGGGATAGCTTATCAGGGGTACTGAACAAAAATAAATGTGATGCCCTAAGCAAAGATACTGTCTTTGGTGGTTTGAATGCATCTACAGTCAGAGAAAAGGGAGCTTGCATGTTCTTTGTAAATACATAGAGCCACATCCAAGAAAGTCCTAACTCCATCAATGGTTTACCTTCCTAACCAGAACAAGCTCTGATTTGTGACCATCTGTGTCAAAAGAATGAATATTATAGGTAACAAAACAGGCTAAAGGGAAGTCTACAGACAAACTTACACTGTCCTGTGAAAGCAAAGTATGTTGTAATGAATTTAAACTTGCTGTAATTAATCAAAAGCTACATTACAGATATTAATACAAATACAAAATGCTTTAACAGATAGCAACACTGACACTAGCCATTTTTCACTGAAAGAAACTCTCCTGAAGCTTAAACCAGCCCTCAGGATTGAGACTTAAAAAAATAGTGGTGTTCTGCAGGACAAGAGGTTCAGGTTTGGTGAGACCGAAGTGGGAAGCGAGTTCTAGAACAGTGTCCTTCTCTGAAAACAAAGTCCCTCTGGGCTCAATACCTAGGTGCTTAGGCCTCATCCTCAAACTTGCATTGACAACTAAGCTCTAATTAGGTGCTTATGGTCCTATCTCCTCTTTGCCCTGAAACAATCAATGAAACCAGACTTTATGTACCAAATGGTACATAAATGGCGGACAGGTCTACCTATTTTGCTGGTTTCAACCCTGTCTGCACAAGCCTTTCTGCCGAATCTGTCACATGAGACGAAAACTAGTTGGAGAGGTGAACACAGGGATGACCTGGAGTAACCTGAAGCATACATGTTCTGCTGTTCTGTGGCATCACAGCAGTTTATGTCACCCTCCTTATCAGCAGTTAATTTGGATCTCTAGTGCTAAAACTGCACTGTACTTCCACAACTGTGACTGAAAAGCAAAATTGGTCTGATTGGGAGTTATTCTGATCCTTCATAAACCAGGCACAGAAGAAAATCTGTAGGATGCCAAACACCCAGTCTCAGTTTGAATTTTTTTGCATATCTTTGCTTTCCCTATATAGCTGTTATCCAGGCATCTGGCTTCATCTGCTTGGACGATGTCCACCTCTCTATATTTAGCTGTCAAGAATCTGGGATCTGGGATAAGACAGTTGTCTATGCCTGCTTTATAGTTATGGAGGTAGATCTTCACTTCCAGAAACATGTCACTGTACCCTAACAACGAAATCTAATTCAGATATCTCTAAATTACTATAGCCCACCTTTCCCCTTGACTGAAGTAGGAGCTAGACAATTAGTCAGTCTGAACACATTACTTTGGGACAGCAGCAAAATGGCACAAACATTACTTCTTGTGTATCAGGACATGGTACATTGCCAAATCTTTCTCAAGGACATCTGTGATTTCTCAGGTAACCATTCTTATGTGTGTCAAAAATGATTGTTAAATGGAGTAAGCTTATGAGAATAGATCTGACAAGAGCTCTGAGAGAATACAGCCACTGGGCAGGCTGCTTGGGTGTTTCACCAAAAGAGCAAACCTCACATGGTTTCTTTCCATGAAGGAGCACTACTTGTCATTCAATATTCCTCCCGCACAACAAGTTGTGTGTTGTGGGGAAAAAAAACAACATAGCACTTGTCTTATCTCAAAAAGGTGTGGCTTGTTTAGGAGGTTAGACTTGAGCACCATGGCTGTCTGAATGAGGTGTAGCAAGAAATGAGAGCATTTTGATCTGTTTGCCACTCTGTAAGGGTAATAGGAGGTTGGTTTATTGTTCCTCCAGCATAATGTACAAGGATAATTTGTAATGAGGCAGAATCTAGGGTAAATAGCTCTTGCTACAATACTTTGCCTTCAGATATCTGAAGAGGTAATCTGCGGTGGGTATGCTTGCTATAAATCAGAGGCTATGTCTTTGCATTTGGAAGTCACTATTATTATGTTAAAGGGTGTATGCTTACATAGTTCAAGTACAGCATTTGGAAAGAAGTGATTTCACCTCAGAGTGGAAGTTTCCCTGGGGCACAAATCTTCAACAGTGAAATTTTGTATGTGTACTTTGACAAATGCATGCCCAGTGGGTATGTGCCAAATTACGCCTTTGAAGCCATGGAAGTCTCACTGTGGGAACCTAGAACCTTGAAGAGTTTCTCAAGGGAGAGGAAGCAGAGCCAGCTGGACTCATTTTCTATAGACAGAAATTTGATTGCCAGTTAGTAGCTACTGCATTTGAAGAAAAATCATTTCAGAGACCTGGAACATGCTGGTGTGAAGCCCTTGTTAGAGGAGTTGGGTGGCAGCCTGACTGTGATCCATCCAGAACCTTCTCTTTGCACATTCTTTTCATCTCTAATATTTCCTGTCACAGTAAAATGCAATCTTAACTATAAGAACCAACACACAGTTGTCATTACTCAGCGCTTAAGAACAAACTGTAAATACTCCTGACTGCAAACCAGCTAAGCAATGAACAATTTTTCTAGAGCTAATGCATATCAATTCAGCAGACTTACAGACATGAAGTTAAACTTCTGTAGTAAAATTGAAGACAAGCTCTTCTGCAAGAAGCAGTTTATTTTCACAACCTGGGCTCTATCTTCCTCATTCTCTGCAACACAGCCTCACAACCCCGGAGGGGCAGGCTCCTTTCTGTGGTAGCCAGTACCTGTTTTCTGCTCCATGAGCTATTCTTTGACTTCATCCTTCTTCAGTCATCTCAAGTGGCTCCTACATTATCCTTCACTCACACAAATACATATGTTATTTTGTCTGATCACCAAGAGATAGAAAACTGGACTAAAACATTGCTTTAACAATAGGCAGTGTGTGTGTGGTGTGAAATAACTCACACCTTACTGTACTACTAAGAATATGTTTCCCTACCAAAATCATTACTTTGTTAAAAAAAAACTTAAGACAAAAATAAGTCCTACTGAGGGAAATTCCCTAATGAAAGGAGGCTCAGGAAATACCTTTATCTGAGGTTAGACCTAAATGGCAGACAACAAAGTTTATGAACCCAGAGACTGATCACAGCCTTCTGCTTTTCTCCACCGACAGATGAGCACACTTCTCCCTCTTACTCTTACAATTGACTTTTACTTGTACACAGGCTCAGACAAGTTCAGTCCATCATCATGTTGGACTCTACCAACATGCAGTGAGAATATCTCCACTATGCAGTTTACAATCTGGACAAATGAGGAGTAAGAGGGAGGTAAAGGTTCCTCCCTTTTCACATGGGGAAAAAATTCTATTATCCACAGAGATACTTAGCTGTTTTGCTGATTTGGATCTAATAGGTGAGACTCATAACCACATTTAAATATCTTCAAGCACCATTTGACCTGCTGTTTCCATGAACATCCTCTTACTGCACAGTAAGGGTAAAGACCTGTTTTACTACACATTAAATCAGCACTGCTGTTGTATGCCAAACATTGCTAACAAAAAAAACATTCCTGCAGAGTAACCTGCACTGTTGAAGATTAAAAATAAAGCAGAAAAAAAAAAAAGAAGGCAAAGCAAACACTCAAACAAAAAATCCTATATTTTAAACCAAATTAGTTGCCTTCTCAAGGATACTGCCTCATGGCAGCATGGTTGCACTGGCTTAGTTTGCTCATATAACTACACTTCGTATCCCATCAGCCTGTGTTTGCCCTGGGTAAGAGTGCACACGAGGACAGTCACTGCTGTTCAACTCAGACACAATAGCTTGTTAAATTGTCATAAACTGATCATAAGTTTGAGTCCCAAATGGCTTATCCGAGGTCACCCAGCAGTTTGAGACACACCCAGTGACTGAACAACATCTCCTGAGTCCAGCCTAGTGTCAAATGCAATGGCACTTCTCCTTCTCTAATTGTGACCAATTGTCACAGTCTTCTGGTGGGTGTAACCAGGGGAAAATGGACATGGGATGAACTGGGACTGTCCAGTGAGTCCTTTCAGTTTCAGATGAGGTGTGTTGGCAAGGCTTTGTCAGGAAAACATGGTTCCATCAGGTCCCATCTCTCCAAAGACAACAAACAATTGGATATTGTTGAGTAACTCAGAGAAATGTTCTTCTGATATGTGTAGGTGTTGCTGCCAGACAAGACATTTCAGGGCATCAGCTGCAGAAACAAAAAGCATTTTTGATCCTCAAGAAGCTTGCTCAATTCAATGCCTTCCTCTCCTATGCACCAGAGTGGCAGAGTGCTATGCTTAGTGCTGTGCAATGTGTAGTTTATTGGCATTATACTGGTCTGAAAAGCAACTAGCATGGGAGATGTAAAAATGAAATAGCGGGGCAGAGTGATCCAGTGTTGGAGGAACACTGCCTTCCACAAGCCACGTAAACCCTAATTAATAGACAAAGGGCTCTATTCTTCACCGGCCTTTAACCCCTCCCCTCTTGCTTCTCTCCCTTTTAACCACACTCCTTTTCCCCCTCCAGTGTGCGATAGCATATACAGGGCCTGATGAAAGCCCACACAAATCAATGGCAACACTCCCATTGACTTCAATGGGCTTTGTAACAAGCAAAGAAAGAGGAGAATAGGTGATTATTTTTCCTTCCCAAATGATGAGGCCCCCCAGTAAAACAATCCATATAGTAGTCATAAGTGCTTTATATTGTACAATGCAATGGGCATAATTACTCCAACCCTCTAAAACGCTACCAGCAGTTGGTCGCTCTAATGCTTGGAAAATTATTTTAAATAGACTTTATATCTACAAAATAGGATTTTTTAGATTGTAAATACTAAGGGTCAGATCTCAGCAGTTGTTACCAGCATATCTGCAGTGACTTCAAAAAGGATACTCAACTCACACATATAGAACTAGCCCATACCAGCACTTGCTGCACAGTCAAAATTATTTTGATACCCATGAGCTGTTCTCTCAAAGCCATAAATGTAGGGTTAACCCTGCTTTTGCCTTTCATTCAAATATCTGGGCATGATCTTGATTAATGATTCACCTGGCTCTTCTTTGTATTCACATAGGCTGTCATTCTGTGTCTCTACAAAACCTCCATCTATCTTTCCTTCTCTACAGCAGAGTGCAAAAAGATTCCTCCATCTCTTCCTCTTTATGCATTGATGTAAGGACTGTACTGCAAAGAGTAAAAATCCTAGGTGTATTTTAAAAGTCATTTTCTTTTCCCCCTTCACTGCCTGCAAGCTTGTCTGCTTAACAAAGGGCTATGATACAGGGTGGGGGAAAATCTATTGCCAATTTAATGTACTAGCATGCTCTGCCCATCTAAAACATCTTTGTTTCGAGAGGCTGCATGCTTTTTTGGCAACATTTGGACAAAAATGAACTGAAGTTTTGGTCGTATGCAAATGCTCTTAATCAAAATGGTGCATGGAATGCTGTCTTTCTAATGCTTCCACTAAAATATGATTTGTGGCTGTTCTTCAGAACGTCTGCCTGATTAAACATCCTTGGAAAAAAAAGCATGCATGGGTTTGTAATAAAGAAACATAAAAAGGTTTCTTTTAATCAGTAATTAAGTAGCAATTAAGCATAATTATTACAATTTGTATCTAATTTATAATATCGGTAGAATGAACAGATGCAATTAATCCTCCAATAGTCAACAGTGGTTGGCTTAAGCAAAGCCACCTCACACTTTCCTTCACATTTGCAACAGAAAAGGATGCTGTGGATGGTGGATGATGAGTGAATGCCTCTTCACCAAGGGGTAGAAACATTAAGCTGTGGGGTAGGAACTGTTCAGTCATCTGGAAGGATCTGAAAATACCTGTACAGGCAACATGAGGTTTTCCTGCTGTCTTCAGCAGAGGAATTTTCCTTTTGAGTCAAGTCATAAAAATTGTCAGAATTTTAACCTTGCGTATGAGAAGCTGTCACTTTTGTGTAGCTGGTACAGTAACTCTGTTCAATGTTGCAATCAGCCTTTGCAAAGTGTACCCATAGGCTTTTTCCTATGAAATATGAATAAAATCGGTTAAGTTATTTTCATGTGGTGGTTGGCGAGAGTTTCTCATTCACAGGCTAGGGAAAATGACTTAATGTACTGAGTTACTGGGTAACCCAGATACAAGAAAAAAAAAAGTTTTCAATGCAAACTCTAGGTTAATTTTCTTTAACTCTGCAGTTTTAAAATAGTTGGGAAACATGGGCCTGACCTTGGACTGTCTGGAAGCAGCCAATCTGACGACTTTCTGCCACAGATGCTTTCAAATAAAACTATTATGAAATTTTCTTTGTTGTCTGACCTTGCTTAAGGTCCATCTGAGCCACACATGACTTGACTGTAAAAAAATGAGTCTTTACACGTCACTGATTACCACAGAGCTGTGTTTGGAAAGGTAGGTGATGGGCAGCTATAAAAGCACCTTATAAAGTTGTCTGGAACCACTCAGTATAAAACAGATACATTTACAGACCAGGAGCTTTACCGGTTGTGTAACAATAGCAAATTCATACAACAGGCCTTCTGCAAATGTGACCTTATGAATCTGGTTCTAGCAGAAGTAAAAACTGTGTATTTGTTGGATCCAGAATGTCCTTCAAGCTCACAAGGCTGAATGCACCTGCCCTTGCTCTTACTCTGATGCCAAGAGTTGATCCTGCAAGCATTCCTACTGCCTGGGGAAGAAGATGCCCAGAGGGAGCTGAGAAGATGTTAATAAGGAGCTGCAATAAACTAGTATTGCTTGAATCTAGAATTGCTGGGGACTTGAAAAGGGAAAAAAACCTGTTGAGATGCTAAAATCCAGCTTGCTCAAGCCAGTACTACTTTAGGCTGAACCAAACAGGTCTTTATTTTTCTCAGTGACAGAAGCCTCACAGAGCTTGTGGGCTCTGTAAACTAAAGATTTCATGGATTCCTTACCTCTTGCAGGAACAATGTAAGTCTGTTTAAAAGATTGTTCTACAGAAAAAACTTTACAGTTTTAAGCTGTACATTCCTGTGGAATGTACCATTAAACCCCAGCCATTTGAAATTGGTAATAAAGAGACAGTTGCATATTCAAATGCTTATCTCTTTAATGTTCCAACACCTAATCTCTTAAATGAGTGTAATCAGAAAAGTGGCATTCTAATTCTCTTGTGGGGAAGAGAAGGCGACAAGATCAAGTGATAACCAGGCTGTGTCTCAAGCTATTCTCATGAGACTTTGGCTGCGTTTGACACCAAATTGGAGAGAAGAGATTTCTTAGGTACTGTGCCTGCCAGAATTCAAAAAGCAGGCACACTTCTGCTCTCAGGGCACTAATCCAACTTATGGGCAACCTCCAATTAAAAAAAAACCCACCTTTATAAAAATGTCGAGTTTGCTTATTTTGCTTTTGTCTGCATACAGATCTTTCTCACATGCATACTCCCTGAAGCTTAAAGAACAGTAAAATTGTGGAGTTAGTCACTCAAAAGTTAGAAAGTGCCAGAAGTGAAGTTACATACACAACCCAAATACAGTTCCTTATGTGAGGTCATGATTTGACATGCTTTAATCACATGGTCACACACACTTCTTCCACAGGACAAAGACAGTGCGAGCTTGACTTATTAGAGAAGCAAAGAGTAGTATCATATGCTGTACTGCACAGTCCTGACTAAAGAGAGTTACCAGATCTGCATGGCAGGACACGGGTGAAGCAACCCAGCTCTGCCCTGAACGGTGGAAGCGGGAGGCTGTGAAATGCCCTGATGCCATGTTCCTTCCCTCCCTGTGCCAGTAACCTCCTGCACAGACATGTGAGGAGAAAGAAAGAAGGGGAGGTAGCAAACTAGGACTGCAGCAGTGTGGCATGCCTCACACCATCAAGGGAATCGCTGACAAAAAGAGGCAGACTTCAGCCAAGGTTGCTCCCTAGCCTATGACCCATTTTGTTTTCTGTAGCAATCTGGTTCACATTAAAAGTACAGTACTGACAAAGTTGGGGTGGTTGGTTGGTTTCTGTTGGGTTTTTTTGGTTGTTCTGGCATTTGCTGGCAGTTCCGTGGCTTTTGTCACCTCTCCTCTAAATAATTCTTTGTTCAGCCTTGTGCCTTTGAAACTTTACACCCAGATCTAGTTATCTTTGCTTTTCTAGCCCTCCAAACAAAATAGTCACTATCTTGTAAGCAACTGTAGACTCATCAAGGCCTGAAGTTTTCTTTATAAACACAACGACCCCAAATAATTGTTCCGACTCTAATCATCTGCCGTCTGAAAATACACTAGCACCCTCTGAACCGTGGTGGCTATTACAGACATTTGGTTTGACTTCTACAATCACTTCAATGTGCAGACGTTGGCTTCCTTGAGCCCACGTCAAGTCACCGCATCAAGGATGGCGGGGGGTGGGGAGCTCAGAGGCTCTCATCTCCAAGATAATAGCAGGCGACTGGGCCAGAGCGCCTTTAATCTCGCCTCTCGAATAATAATTCATCCCTTTCTATAGCCCAGTGAGGCACCTGGCAAGGGAAGCCCGAGCTCCTCCGAGGGAGCTCCTCTGTGAAGCGATTAATTCCCTGGCCAGGCAATCGATTACTGCCGGGATGGTCCACCAGGCACCAGCGCGGGACTCCCCATTCCTGCGCAAAGCACCACAACCTGCACCAGGGACCACGAATGTCGCGGGCCCGCGGTAATCTGGCAGGATGCACAGACCTGAGGAGGCCTCAGCCAAAAGCAGCCAACCGCTGCGGCCGAGGCCGGCCGCAGGAGCCTTGCTGAGGCGGGGCGGCGCAGCCCGGCCGCCGCCGCGGGCGGGGAAGGCGGCACTTTCCCCGGCTTGGCGGGTTTCCGCCGCCCGCCCGGCGCCAAGCCCGCGGGCCCGGGAGTACCCCCCCAGGTACGCCGCTCCCGGAGGCCCTGCAGCCACTCCTGCCCGCTCCCCGGCAGCCTGGCGGCTGAGCAACCGGACCGGCTCAGCAGCCGGACCTGCTCCACGCTGCCTTCGGGGCCCGCCTCCTGCCGCCGCGCCCCCGCCGGGGGCCGGGCCGCTGTCGGAGCGCGGCGGAGAAAGCGGGGCCGCGAATCCCGCCGCAGATGCCCGGGACCTCCCGGTCCCTGGGGCGGGGTTTCGGCAGGAGTGGGCCTGGGGCCCGGCACCCCCGCCGGCCACCCCTGGGCTCCCGGCCGCGGACAGGTCGCGGTGCCCCTACTGCCCCCTCGGGAAGGACGGTGCGGGGCCGCTTCCCTCTGCGGGTGGGAGAGCTGTGCACCGCTGGCCCCTTCCATCGTCGTGTTTAGGCTAATCTAATAGCAGCAGTGATTAGATGTTATTATTATTTGCTGATCTTTTCGGCTGAAGGGAGATTTAAAAATCAATAGTAAAGTCGCATGCCTGGCTGCCCGGACACTTACGGAAAAGCTGTTCGCTAAGGCCAATAAATCAATCCTCCTTTTTCTTTCTCTGCCTTGTTTGTTTCTTTTCCTCTTCCAGAATTTTCTTCCTTGCAGAAAGGAGCCACATCTAACAAGGTGCCACTTTGAAACACATCATGCTTGAAGCCAACGTACTAATTATAGACTAATAGGAAGCAAAACTCGGTTGAAATGACATAGGGAAAAAAAATCCAAGCTGATCAAATTTAGTATGTCATCAAATATATTATGGGCTCTTAAAATCCTATGTTTAAGAGGCCGCTGCGTAATCTTCTAAACCCCCTGACTCACTGGCACCAGCTTTTACTCAGAAAAGTGAAGCTAGAATTCATTTTCAAGTTATTTTGTGGTAACCGGGCTGTCACACCTCTGGGAGTTTTACAGCCCCGGTCAAGGTATGTCCGATATTTCCAGCCTGACACAGCAGCAGCCTGGAGGCAGAACAAGTAAATGAAATGGAAGTGCTTAACAGGCTTCACACGTTCCATTTATTTGGATTTGCACTGAGGAGCTGAGCCGAGCCTTGAATCACCAACATAGGAACAGCATAATTACTTGTCATTATATTCATTCCTATTTATAAATAATGTTTCTGTCTTTATTTTATTCAATGCTTAATTTAAAAATAATGATTAAAAATTAGCCCTCAGGCTACGTGCTGGATTATAGCCCGATGCGTTATTACTTCTCCTTGGGACTCCGGAAATATCTAAATGGACGGGGAGGGAAAATGAAGATTTCCCACTCTGTCAGTTGTGATGGAAGGACGGTGCTGTGGCTTAAGCATTTCAGGTTTTAATTGTTCTGAAGCGAGGAGGTGCTTCACCCGAATCGAGACGGAAACCCATGTTGCGAGAACTCGGTCTCCCTGGGGGTTGCGTGTCCCCGGTACCTCTCCGCCTGCACGCAGGAACACGGAGTACTGCATTCCCGGGTCTGCCTGTACCTACACACGGGAGTAAGGAAACCGTAGGTGGCTGCATATCTGCACACACACGTACATTTCTCTAATATGTTTAGATGTTCTGCGGCTGGAACAGCAGCAAAATAAGCGTTCACTGATTTAGAGCGTTTCCCAGATACTGTAAACATTGATGAACCAAAATCCTGATGCAGGAAAGGAATAGTTCCCTGTCACCTACACACATACCCCAAAAAAAAGGAGAAAGGGAGAAAAAGAGAGAAAGGAGAAGAAGGGGAACTCGATTCATTCTCATTTGTTTATCTCTAGATTTTTCCCCCTTTCTGCAAATTCATTTGAATAGCTTTCAAGCTGCAAAATGGAAATGTGGCTCCTGCCCTCTATTTCAGCAGCAGCGTCCTGGCAACAGAGCAATTTTCTATCATCAAGGATAAATGGCATCGAACAGAACATTCTGATAAAAAAAAAAAAAAAAGGCAAAAAAAAAAAAAAGCTTTAGCCCAAGAAGCCCATGATTGCTGCCCTTTCTGTCTATCATCCCTTTACAAAATCCTCTCTTCCAAACCTGAGCTGCATGCTGTCAGAGCTAATAATGTCTTCTGAAGAAAAGGGAAAGAAACAGCATTCATGCACAATGTTCCCATTTATTACATAGAGTGCTTATTTAAAAATTGCAAATATCTTTGTTTGGTTCACTGCAAATTAAAACCAAGATGCAGGAAGTTACACGATGCAACAATTATTCATGTCACAGCAGAGCATCAAACCCTCGTATCTTGCTCTTTTATTGGTTAATGTGTGTGTGTGTGTGTGCGCGTGTGCGTGCGCTCTGTGTGTGTAACGCAGGGAATATCCCTTGTTGTGAAAATAAAAACCACTTCAGGTAAGTCTGTGTTTTGTTTTAGAGCAAGGGGAGGGGGGAGTCATTACTGATAGGAAGCCGGACGAGGCTGTGCGTGTGCTCTCATCGCGGCACCACGGGGTGGGGATGAGCCCCAGGACCCACCATAAGCCTGTCAGGGAAGCAGGGTGCTTCCCTAGAGCAGAGGGGTTCCCTCCTTGCCCCTTCCCGTGCTAGAGCCGCCGCATCTCGCCCCAGATCACCCAGGCAAACCCAGCAGGGACACACCAGCGCCGGGGCGGACGCGAGGTGGCCGTGAAAGGACCCTCGCTGATAAAGCTGCAGCAGTAGTCCGTCCGAGAGTATCCTCGGCGGCCAGAGGTTATTCTAGGGAGGGGGGAATTGCGCTGTGCGGAGCTCTGGCGAGACCCCTTCCTGCCGAGGGGCGGACACACCGTAAGGTGTCACAGGCCGGTGAGGCGGGACACGGCCCACTGGGGATAGCGGGAGCGGGCCGTGAGAGGAGGAAGGAGCGAGGCCGGCAGCCGGCCGCACGCACCCGGCTCTCCGTCGGTTGGTGGGTGAGCGCAGCCTCACCGGGTGGGCTCGGAATACCCCGTCGGGGTAGGACAGCATACTCCACGGGGTGCTGCACCGTTACGGGAAGGCGGGGGGGGAGAGGCGGCCATGCCGAGCAGCCCCGGGCATAGCCGCGGCGCTTCTCCCCCACCCGCCTCAGCGGCTCCTCGCGAGCTGCCGTTAGGGCCGTTGAGGGCCGCCGCCGCCGTGCGCATGCCTCGCACCTCGGTCACGTGCCTCGCGGGCGCCGGTGCTGGCCGCGAGGATAGGGGGTACCGGGACGCCCCGCACACCTCCCCGAGAGGCCCCCGCCGCGACAGCCAGCCCGGCGAGAAGCGGGCCCAGGCCCAGCCAGGGCCGCCCTTCAGAGGAGCCTCGACCCTCGGCCCGGCCGCTCTGGCTGCAATAGAGGGACAGCATTCGGCCCCGAGGAGCGCGGTGGCAGCCGGGGACAGGTTTCCCTTCACGGGAGGCAGCGCAGCCGAAGGGCATCTCCTTCAGAGGGCGGCTGCGGCCTCCCGAGGGGCAGCCCTCTTCCTCGACGTGCGCACCGCAGCGCTGCCTCCCCTGGGGCAGCTCGCTCCTGCACTCGCGGAGGTCTCTGCTCGCCGCGTACGGCCGAGCAGCCCTCAAGGCGCTAACAAAAACACCCCACGCATCACCCATTCAAAAAGCCGGGGTCGGGTCTCAGGAAGGGGGCCTGAATTTGCCCCCGTCCTCCTCCTCACACACACAGGGGCTGCAGTACCGCTGGCTCCTGCTTGGCAAGGTGAAGGAGGCAGCACAGATAGCCCTGACCAGGGTCAATGAGAATCTCTCAAGTTCGGAGCAGTGTCTTTAGACACTTGTCTTTAGACAAGTGAAAACTTGTCTAAAACTTACTTTACTCACGGGCCACAGGCCACCGGACCGAAATTATCCTAAGACACAAATCACGACTAATTTTCCTCATTATTTTTATCCATACATATGCATGTAGAATTAAGGGAATCCTTTAAAGTTCAATTTAAAGGCGACGAACTCCACGGAAGACTTCTTGCCCTGTTCTACCTGAGGGCTGCAGGCAGAGCTTTTGATTTATTTTAATTTTTCAAAGGAATGGAGAAAGTCCTCCTATTAGCAGCGGTATTATTATAATCTCCATTCTTAAACATTGAAAGACCCCTGTAAACAATCGTCTCCTTGTCCCAGCCCTGTTCCCACTGCCTTTCGGTAATGACGGGAAGATTAATGAGGCTTTTTTAGCAACACCTGTCTTTTTAAGCTGTCGGCACAACCAATTAATACTTTTAATTACCGCTACAAGAAAACTAACCAGAACCTTTCTGATTTGATTTGGCCGCTGAATTTTATCCCTCCTGAAGCGGAGCAGCCCTAACACCAGGCAGGGCGGCCAGGGAGGGAGGGAGGGAGGGGAAGGGAGGGGGATAGTTTTGCTGTGGGCTCATTTTGCCTCTGGCTGGATAAAGGGGTTACTTCTTTAAGGGGGGAGAACCAACTGGTTTCGGTTTATCTCACTTTGCTTTTCCCCGAGCCTTTGCAAGTATTTTGCCATCCTTTTCGAGAAGAGGAAAATATAAGCACTCGCCGGCTGTACCCCGGGGTGCACAGGTCCCCCGGGATCCTGGCCGGGGAGGGTGGGAGAATGGCTGGAGGGAGCAGCAGCCGCTTAGACAAAAGTTACCATAGAATGAGTGCGGGAAGAGGCGATCCGTCTCGCGCCGAATTCAGGGCAGTTTATACGAATTATGTCAAAGAAGAGTGTCTCGCTAGCGGAGCCGGTCAGGACAGGGGCAGGCAGTCCCATAGCCCTCAGCAGTGGGACGGCTGCTGAATGCCCGCCATGAGCTCCGCTCCCACCTCGGGGCTGGGCTCTTCCCCCACTGATTCCCCATTCAGGAGGTCCCTGATCTACATTCGAACAGTCGATCGAGTGGGAGATGGGGCAAACACTTCAATGGAAAGTGCGTTTTCCATGCAGCCGGCGTGGGTGCGAGGAAAAATTCCCAGGCGCCCGCGAAGATGCTGGCAAGGTGCAATCCCCTTTTCCTCCAGAGATCCCCTTCCAGCCACAGGCCCAGTAACAGAGGTGCCAGGGGCCCCCCTCTCCTCTTCCAGGGGGGTTCCAAAGAACGCCGTCACACCTCGCTTCCATCCGCATGTTTCCCAAGGCGGCGTGAAGAGAGCGGCAGCGTGGGGAGCAAAGCGGGGCACCCAGCTCTGGATGCCCAGCCCTGGCCCGTCCGCGGAGGGCTTTTCTCTCTCCCATCAGCCCCAGCAATGGCACGGGCACTGCTGGGAGCTCCTCTGAGAGAGCTGCGAAGGAGCAGGCAATGGTCTGCAGGTTAAACAGACCTTCTCCGCCTGGTAAAGCAGACCTTCTCCTCCTGGTAAAGCACTGGTGGTGCGCCGCGGCCGCTCTCCTTTGTGTTATCTCCCTCACACGCTGCCCAGGCCTCGCAGAGTTATGCCGTAAAGGCGATGTCCCACGTTAAAACAATATGAATTCGCGGACGAGTGCTGAATATGAATGAGGTATGTGGTCGTATGACTGCTTTGAAGCTGTACTTCTCCGAATATGGCTTTAATTAAATGTCTTCCGGCTCTAAAAGATTACATGTTGTGCAAAATATTTCCTAGCATGAAATTTACTTCCACGATACGAAATTAGGTTACTTATAAATGTCTTCATTTAAAGAAGAAAATCGTTTCTCCTCTTTCTGGTTTCTGTTTTGTTGAGCAGAGAGCTCCAGAGAGGAGAGAGAGTTGGATAATATATTTATAGAGGCACGTGTAACAAAACCTGCCAGCAGCGGAGTGGGCGAGGGCGGCTTGCTCAAATGCAGGCAATTCACAAAACAGGCAAGTTAATCCAGATCTGATTTGTTTCAGATCCAGCTGTCAGAACCCCGAGTTATCTCCCGCGTCTCACGCTGCGGATATTTGATGTGCTCTCACCGCCTACCCCTCCCCGTCCCTTCCTCCTGCCTGTATCCCCCGCGAAGGATGCTCTGGGCGGGGGAGAAGGGTCAGGACAAACAGGTGGAGAAAGGTGGCCATCTCCACTCGCGAAAAACAGAAGTCATTCTTGGCGGGGTGGAGGTGGAGGACAGCGTCGTGGTGAGATTGGGACCGGTTAGTGGGGCAAAGCGGCTTAACCCACCAGTGAAACCGCTCTCCGTGTCAAGAGTTTTCCCGGTCCGGACGGTGGATTCACGTTGCTGGAGGCGATGCTCTGTTTGGCTGTTTCTTTTTACGCCCTCAGACACGGAGACCTCACCAAGCTGAGTTTCTATAGAGAGATCAGATAATGAATCCCTCTGGATTACCTTTCTAAATTAACTTTTAGATTTGTTTTTATAGTCCTCTGAGACCCTGACAAAAGAGGCTGTAGCTAGATACAGGTACGAGATAAACATGTAAAGCAATCTCATTACATGGGAATGAGTGAAGAACTCTCCCTGCAATCTATTCTAGATAACGAGGCTGCCTGAAGAAATAAGTAAATCCGAGATATTTACTTCTTTTCCTGTTAAATAAACCTCAATAACTGCATTGACTTTGCGCAGTGTTTACTACATTTCCATTCCATGCTTGGGTAAATGCATCCCTAAAGGTAGAGTAAATAATTGCACTGATCTCAACAAGGGAAATGTGTAGGCATTTGAAGTGTACTAAAAATAAACGGAAGCGAAACACACTGAAAGGAGAGGACATCGCTCCCATTTGCCGCAATTCAAGCCTCTGCTGTCCCTCGCCGGCGCCGTGGGTTTCCCGAGCACTATTGGCGTGACACGTCCCCGCTGGTGGCACCGGGGCAGGACCCGAGTGGTAGTAGGGAACCGCTGCTGGGGAGGGAGGAGAAGGGAGGCTCTGCGCGGCGCTTGGCTCGGGGAAGGAACTGGCCGCTACCGCAGGAAAAATTGCAGCCTCTCTGCTGACTTGAAAGAGCCTCGAGTTTCCATTCGCCTCTGAGCCCTTCCAGGACGGCCACTTAGAAGCGGTGGTGGGTTGGTTGAGTTGTTTCTTTTAATTGGATGGCGTCTTCTTCTTCTGCCAGAAGAAGCTGGGGTTTGGTGTTTTTAAAATTGTTGTTGTTTTTTTCTTTCATTTGAAAAGAAAACAAAACAACAGAAGTCCCCGCTAAAAGCAACATCTCTGTTTCAGCAGCACCCGAGCGGCGGGGATGCCTGCCAAGCCAAAGCCTCTCAGGCGGAGGTCTGCAAACCTGCGGCTGCCTTCGGGGAGACTCCCCCTGACCCACGGAGGGGAAGGTCCCCCACCGCCGCTCCCTCGTAAGGCTCCCCGCAAGGGGTGACGGAGGCAAACCCACCCGCACCGGCTCCCCATGGGGATACAGCATCCACGGCTTTCGGTTAGGGCGGTGGAGATGCAACCCTGGCCAGGTGTGGGAGAGGCGGACGGCCAGGCCCTCCGCCAGGTCCCCTTGCCAGCCGGGCAACCCCTCTCGTGAAGCTCAGTTCCATTGTAATACAGATATCCACACCTCACTCTCCCAAGCGCCCCAGACCCGTTCCCCACCAGGGAAAACAACCAACGACAACACGACAAAACATTAACCAAACAAAAAGCACCAGCCCCGACTCTCTGCGGAGCCACACATTAAATTAATCTGGCTGTAAGGTTTTAATTACAGCGAAGGCTTCGCTACAAATCTGTACAAGAGACAGTGGCTGGTTCCCACTGGATCTTTCCCCTTCTGACTCCTATTATTTTGACCCAGGCTACAATATAGGGAGCGGCGTGTGTGATCCATCTGCGAGGCTGGGCTGGGGTTTACCCCCCCCCCTCCGCCTCCCTGCCACTTCCTTCACACTAGCGGTATGGAAAGCCATTGACGCCTGCCTGTCTGTTATAATGTTAGTGGGTTGAAATCCAGAGGAGCCTCCGCTCCGCTCTCGCTCTTGCCCTGGCAGCGCTCATATTCCCCAGTGTCTCTCCTTAAAATGGCCCGCTTCCAGCTTGAGGAGGTGACCTCCTTTTGCGGGAGCCTTTGCTTGCCACTCAGCTGGTATTAAGGCGATGGCAGTATGACATGCTGGCAGAAAGAGATGAGGCCATGTGTTTTGGGGTAAACTGACTTGAGAGACGGACGGAGGAGGGGGATAAAAATGCCATCGGCGGATGCAAGGGGCGATATTTTGTTCTAGCTTCTCCGGGAGCTGTACGTAAAGCAGGCAGAGCTGCGCTGGCAGGCTAGGGGGCCCGAGGAGAGCCCCGTGCCTCTGCGGGGGGAGCCCCTCCGCAAAAACGCATCTGGAGTGGATCCCCGCTAGCGGGAATATTCTCCTGCTTTCCACTTCTCCCGAGATTTCACCACCACCACCACCCAGCAGGAGAGCCCCGCTTCTTCTCGCTAGCGCTTTACAATGGCTGTGTGGATTCCGTCCTGCTGCTAAAAAAGCAGGGGATCCCCCACTAACCCTTGCCTCTCCCTACCAGCATTTCTCTGCCCTTTTTAAAAACCCTGTTGCAAGGTCCGCGTCGTGTATGTACATGGACATCCCGCGGAAAAACGCGCAATAGCATAATTCCTGAAATAAGACCTTTTCAGCCACCCTGGCCAGGGTGGGACAGAAAACACTCTCCTGCACTCTGATGTGAACAAGGGAGGGGGAATACGTGCTCCCTGAGAGCAGTCCTGAGCCCCTGCACTCCCCTTCTGCGGGAGGGAGCCCCCAGCCAGAGCACCTAGGGGAAGCCTGAGGAATGCCATCAACCCCACCACCGCCACCCCCAAACCAACAAAACAGCTAAACAATGCAAAAGAGAGTCTCCTCTTGCAGAGTCCACCCATGCAAACACCAGAGCGGGACTCCCCGGGAAGGAGGGGATGAGAAATGGAACGGGAATATTTGTTTTCCCCTGTTGTTATTGTTGATCGCATGAATGAATGAATGAATGAACGAATGAATGAATGAATGGAACAGAAGGTGCTTGGAGGCATATAGGAAGCCTCTGGCCGCTTACATTAACTTCCTATTATGCCCTAAAAATAGAACCTCGTTTCCTGTTGTTCGTCAGCTCCTTCTAACTGTTGTGTCTGTTGTGTGACATCTTTCGACTCACAAATGTTCCTTTAAACCACGCAGACAAGGTTTGGTCTTTCGAAAGTATTAGCCACAAACATCATTAAAGCGACGCGGTGACACGGAGAACCAGTAGCCCGAAATCACCCAGTCCTGGGGCACAGGGAACCCGGTGCTTTGGCCCGTCACCGCGGCAGCAGAGCGGAGAAGCGTCGCAGGGGGGAAGTGAGAGGGGGAAGGGATCAACTCCAACCTGTGTCCCAGCCATGTCCTCCAGCTCTGAAGTAACACCCGTTACACACCTCCCCCTGCTTCCCAC
>WYDI02017870.1:0-27287 GCA_009867235.2 Psittacus erithacus | reverse complement strand
GAGCAGTTGTATTCTCTTCCCTTGTTATTTCCCTTATCATTATTATTATTGGTGGTAGTAGCAGTGGTTTGTGTTATTCCTTAGTTACTGGAATGTTCTTATCTCAACCCGTGGGACTTACATTCTTTTGATTCTCCTCCCCATCCCTCTGGGAGCAGGGGGAAGGAAGGGGAGGGAGTGAGCTAGCGGGGTATGTGGTTTTCTGATTTACGACTGAGCTTAAACCACGACACCCATCAAACTGGTATACATACTGTATCTTTGTTATATCCCTTTATGCTCTTCTGTGTATCATTATAGCACCTGTGTCAGCTGACAAAGCACACTGACCACTACATAAGAACTTCTGTTTTCATCAGTCATGCCTTATTATCTTTTTATTCGGTCAAGAATGTATCTAATTTTTATTTTTCAAAAACTTAAATTAATGTTGGACAGAGAATCTACCATGTTGCAAATACACAGAAACTTCTGAACAGCCATAGCTAAACAGCTATGGTTTCATGAAGGGGCTTAATATTCATGTTATGTGGAAGAGGTGAATCAGAACAGTTTTAATTGTCTTTATCTGGAAGGGATTTCTAATTTTCTTTGAATAGATATTTTTTTTTGCAGGGGGTCCCCATATTGATTAGATTTCACAGAAAGCTTACTGTTCTTTGCTTTTATACTGCCACTGACTTGGTTCCTGTTTCCTGACAATAGCCTCTTTTTGTTTGGTTGGTTTTGGTTTGGTTTTTCTTTTGGGTTTGTTTGGTGTTTTTTTCATTGATGGCAACTCATTCTGTAACATGCCTTTTCTTTGACAAAGTGTATGCCTTTTGTTTCTTAAGCAATAAAGCACACATGGAACTAAATCATGGACCGGTCTAATTCCAATAGATTTTTTAGTATTTGAAGTCTCTTACCACATCTTTTCCCTTTTATCAATTCCTTAAATCTTAGATTGTTTGACATCTACAGATGATCTAAGATTTAGAACCAACACACGCATGTCCTGCTAACTCCAATGCAAGACATCTGAGTTCAAAACATACTTTAAAGCAGTTTTTGTAATTTCATCTCTGCTTACACAACTCAGAAACAACTGGGAAATCTATCTTCATATCTTTCATATTATTGCTTTCCTGGAACAGTCCATGTATTTAATGTCATGTTTGAAATTTTTTGAATAGCAAAAGGAAAAAACAGCATGGATAAAGCAACTTCAAGCAAAGTGAGTGTTCTTTATATATTTTGTGTAGGTAAGAGCTAATGGGATCACACAATGAAGCGGGTTTATCTCTTCTGTTTGATCATCTGTTATACATTCCACAAACTAAAAGCCTTCCTTCTTCAGCTACTTCAAATGTCATTTATAGTGTGGAAATTTCAGTTATGTTTCACATTTTTAAAGGCAGAAGCCACAAAAATCTCCTCCATTTTTTTTTTTAAATCCAAACCATTCTGCAGTGCTGAGTAGTGGACCAGCAAAAAGAAAGCATTTTATACATGCTCTGGTGTCTCAAAACTGATGAAAAGGGCAATCATACTTGCAAATGGAGAGTGGGAGAAGGGGATAAGTGGAGAGAACATTCTACTATGCATGTACTACTGTTGCCAGAGGGGTTTTTGGCTCTTTCTGAGATTTTAATATTTAGTTATTTAGTTCGTCTCCAAGGCCTTTCAAGCTGAACACATAATAGTGAAGCTTTCCAATAGAAAGGATGTGTGTATAAAGGTCCAAAAAAAAAAAAAGTTTGAAAGTTTGAAAGAATTATAGAAATACTTTCTAATAAAAAAACAAAAACAAAACCAAACAAAAAAACCTAAGAGAATACATAGCATTTTTATATAGTAGAGTGTCCCATTTTGAAAAAGATGGAACTCACTTGTGGATTTCCAATTTACAAGGAATGTAATTACCTCAAAATGAATGTTAATGAAAATTTTATACTCCACTACAACCCCTCCATCCATCTGTCTTGAGTATATATTACTCGCTTACTGCGGATCTTTTTCAAATATATCCCACTAAATTAGTTAGCCTACTACATCATATATAGAATACAGTACTCAGTATTAAAGGGCCATTACCTCCAGAAACAAAACATACAACAGTATCCCGTGTTATTTTCAGGCAGGTTATTTTATTTTGAGTATTTTCAAACCTAATAGTTCAGTAAGTTTTGATGGGGATTCACTTATGAATTTTTTTATATCTCAGATGTACATTAAAGTACTTTTAAAGCATTAAAAGTTATTCACTGTCTCATTAAAGTCAAAATGTTTTTAATGGTCATATAACTGTTTCTCAGCATTGGAATATAAGATTTAACTTTCACTTTTGCCACAGTGAAAAGACTGAAACAGTCTTCAGCTAGGCACATGATCACCCTGTAACACTCATGTAGACACTGACATGCTTCTGTATAAAATACAGATATTATATGATGTACATAGAGAAAGTATAGGATTTTAAAACTTTAAAGAATGAACCTTTATAACATCACTGTAAGGCAGCAATTGGAATGACTCATTATGTACATTGGAATATAAAAGATGCAAAGACCTGAAAGGCATTTTTGAAGGCTATGAAATACTACTTTGAAACAGGCAGAGCTTAGACTTGAATTTCCTTTATCTTCATACAGAGGTGAAAGCACAGAACCATGATTTATTTATTTGTATTAATGCCTAGGATATCCAGCCACATATGAGGCCCTTACTGTGGTAGGAACTAACCACAGTGCTGGTTTTCACACCCTACATGCACTTCATTAGGACAGGAGGGGAGAGGACAGGATAGGATAGGGTAGAATAAATAGGCTAGGCTAGGCTAGGCTTAGGCTAGGCTTAGGCTAGGCTTAGGCTAGGCTAGGCTAGGCTAGGCTTAGGCTAGGCTTAGGCTAGGCCAGGCCAGACTAGGATAGGATAATTGTAGGAGAGAATACATTATTTCAGTTGGAAGGGAAGTACAACAATCAGAGACTCTCTTTTACAGGAGTCATGATGAGGAGTAATGGGCACAAGTCACTCCTGGGGAGATACGACTGGGTACAAAAGGAAAATTTTTCACGAGGAGAACAGCAGCCATTGGAAGTTTCCTCAAGGGAAGTGGTGGATTCTTCAACACTGGACACCTTCAAGATTCAGCTGGACAGGGTGCTGGGACATGTAGTCTATGTCATGCTTTGCCTAGAAAGATTGAACCAGATGATCCTTGAGGTCCCCTCCAACCTGGTATTCTATGTTTTTATGAACTAGTTTTCCTGACTAATTCAGGGCTGACTAAAAGGTAAAACATATTGCTAAGGGCATTGCTCAAATGTCTCTTCAATACTGTCAGGCTTCTGGCGTAGAACACCTCCCTAGGAAGCCTGCTCCAGTGTTTGACCACACTCCCAGTACAGAAATGCTTCCTAATGTCCAGTCTAAACCTCCCCTGGTACAGCTTTGAACCATTCCATATGTCCTATCACTGGACACCAGGGAAAAGAAATCTTCAATCAGCATATCCCTCTCCACCTCCTTAGGAAGCTGTTGAGAGCAATGAGGTCACCTCTCAGCCTCCTTTTCTCCAAACTAGACAAGACCAAAGTCCTCAGCCATTCCTCATAGGACCTTATGAAGTTTAACCATGCCAAGTGCAAGGTCCTACACCTGGGTCAGAGGAATCCCAGGCACTGCTACAGGTTGGGCAGAGAAGAGATTCAGAGCAGCCCTGCAGAGAAGGACTTCGGGGTGTTGGTCAATGGGAAAATGAACATGAGCCAGCAGTGTGCGCTTGCAGCCCAGAAAGCCAACTGTATCCTGGGCTGCATCAAAAGGAGCGTGACCAGCAGGTCGAAGGAGGTGATCCTGCCCCTCTATTCTGCTCTCGTGAGACCTCACTTGGGAGTGTTGTGTGCAGTTCTGGTGTCCTCAACATAAAAAGGACATGGAACTGGTGGAACAAGTCCAGAGGAGGGCCACGGGGATGATCAGGGGACTGGAGCACCTCCCATATGAAGACAGGCTGAGAAAGTTGGGGCTGTTCATCCTGGAGAAGGAAAGGCTGTGTGGAGACCTCATAGCAGCCTTCTAGTATCTGAAGGGGGCTTATAAGGATGCTGGGCAGGGACTCTTCATTAGGGACTGTAGTGACAGGACAAGGGGTAACGGGTTCAAACTGAAACAGGGGAAGTTTAGATTGGATATAAGGAAGAAATTCTTTACTGTAAGGGTGCGAAGGCACTGGAACGGGTTTCCAAAGAAGTTGTGAATGCTCCATGCCTGGTGGTGTTCAAGGCCAGGCTGGACAGAGCTTTGGGTGACATGGTTTAGTGGGAGGTGTCCCTGCTGATGGCAGGGGGCTGGAACTAGATGATCTTAAGGTCCTTTCCAACCCTAACTATTCTATGATTCTATGATATTGCTTTCAGCCCTTTCACCATCTTTTTTGCCATCCTTTGAATGCATTCAGGGACCTTCGTATCCTTAAATTGTGCTGCTCAGAACTGCACACAGTATTCAAGATGAGGCCACACCAATGCTGAATGCAGCTGGCCCTAGAATTGAACTCTGAGGAATACTGCTGGTGAGCGGTTGCAAGCCATATATAGCCCCATTCACTACAACCCTTTGAGATCTGCCCTTCAGCCAGTTCTTCACTCAGCACACCATGAACCCACTAATCCCAAAGTTGGACAGCTTTTCCAGAAGGATGCTGTGAGGGACAGTATCAAATGCCTTACTAAAATCAAGAAAAACTACATCCACTGTCTTCCCTTCATCCATGAGGCATCCGATCCTATCACAGAAGTGTATCGAATTAGTAAAACAGGACTTTCCCTTTGCAAGCCCATACTGGGACTGATGATTGCATTATTCTTTAAACAGCATTCAACAGTACCCAGTATAATCTTCTCCATAATTTTTCCAAGAACTGAACAGATCTGTCATTCCCTGGGTCTTCCCTCATGCCCTTTTTGTAGGTTGGAATACCATTTGTTAGCTTCCAGTCAGTGGGGACGTCCCCAGACTCCCGAGAAGGTTGGTAGATGTTTGAGAAAGGTCCTGCCATAATGTCCAATAGCTCCTTCTATACTCTGGGAAGAATTCCATCAGGCGCAATGGAACTGTGAACATTCAGCTGATACAGCTGGTCTCTTACAATTTCAGTGCCCAAAAACTGAAAGTCTTTTTATATTTTTCCCTTAAAACACGTATTTTAAATTGATCTTACCACAATAAGCACTAGTAAATAGCTTTCACAAGTCTACATTTCAACAGCTGAAAGCACCAAAAGCATGGATATTTTTTTTTGTCCTATATTATCCCTACCATATGTGTAAATAATAAGAAGCTATGCAACTTTTCTAAACACGTCAGTGGGACATATGTATGCATAAACGGTCATAAATGATTTAGGAAGTCCTATAGGTTGTCTGCTCAAGGAAAAATTTGTTCAGATAATTTATGGAGTATATTTAGTTTTAATTCACATAATAAGTTATGCACAAGTCCTTCAGCTCCAGTAAAAGAGAAATACATTATCTATATTATCTTCATTCAGTGCACACACTTCATACAGTGGGTCTGATGCAAAACCTGTGGAAGGCAATTCAAAATACTCCAGTTGCTGTCAGCCAGGTTTGGGATTAGTCTCTTAAGTATGTGCCTATATTTCCTGTTTTCTGTGTGTAGATTAAAGGATGTTATCAGTTTTCTCACTGCTTGTGCAAGACAGAATGAATCTGGCATGCTTTCAAAATTTGTCCCCTAGTGAGTATCAGAATGAACTCTTTTACTTTTGTTGAAACTGTACACAGTATTAGTGTCACTAACTTAAAAGTTCCAGACATGACATGCTGTAACTGGAAGGCTCAAAAGTCATAGGTGTCATTTTCTATCTCATGCTCCATCTCAGCCATTTGTTTTTGCTGGCCATGAACTCATTAAGAGCTGGATTACCAGAGTGGGAAAATAATTCTGATTGATTTCAGTAGTGATGATACGGCAGCAGTCACCTGTAAAATACTTACACCTGCATATAGGATTAAAATGTTAACCACTGGAGACTGTTTACTGAAGAGAAGCACATTAACATAACATTTGATATTCATGCCACAATGATGACAGTCAAAGAAGGCAGAAAGACAAACAGATCGTATTTGATATCTTTCTCCATATGTTGTCAAATATAAAACCAAGCCATTTATTTCATCTTTTTATTAAGCACAGAGGTAATATTGCAGTCATTCAAGCTTTAATTTCTAATCTATTTTCTACATGGCTAGAAAGAGCAAAAAAGATCAGAGAATAACTGGAGTTAGCTCTGTACATAACAGGTGCAAAGGATTGTAACATAACATTTCTGAAAGGTTTCCTTAGATGTGGCCTTTCCTGGGAGAAAAGAGGGAAATTCAAGAGGTAGTCCCAGTACTTCCCCTGACTGTTACAGTTCAGCTTCCAGAGTGATACACAGAACTTTCCACTCAATAATCCTATGATTTATACAATCTACTGAATGCCTTACTCCCAAATTAAGGACAATGCAATCTACAGTGTACTATGTGGCAAACATTTTTCTTCTTTTGGAGATACACAATATGGTAAGGGTAACCTGTTTAACTTCAGTTTAAACTTGTTTCTCTGTATGAATTCATAAAGGAACCATCTAGATGAAAAATATCTTTCTTTCTCTAGCATTAATAAATACAGTGAAATGTCAGCTTCAGTACTACTGAGTCGTTTAAAAGCAGCTTAGGCCCTGGTTGTCAAATACTGTTCATTAAGATTTCAATAAACCACTCTGGCCTGGGAATAATGTTTTATGCTGGTTAGAAAACTGCAAGACTGAAATTGCCTTTAAAGCCTGTCAAGGCTAAAGTTAGGGAAAAGTAATGTTTTTAAAGTACAATAGGTTCAATAGATTTATTTATTTTTTTTTTAAATCTATAAGCTTTTACTTGCATCTATTATTTATGACTATTAAATGACTTTTTAATATTGAAAACTAATGCAAACTACAGTATATGGTTCACTTCTTCCGCTAATTAAAGATTTAATTTTTTGAAAGGAAGTAACACTAATGCCAATTGTTACCATGCAAAGTGCTTTGCGATGGGGCTAGAATAAATGAGTAGGAGTACTTTGCTTCCATAAAAAGAGTTGCTAACAGATTGTTCAATTAATTTGCCACATAGCATTAAATCAGGTGGCTTCAGTACTTCCTGGTTACAGTTATAGAAAATATCATTGAGTATGTCTGTACTCTCACCCTGAGAATGATCTCAAGGTTATATTTCTTCCCATCCAGACATCAAATCTAGAATCCCAGGCACATGGAGCACATGGTTTTCTCATGCCCCAGGAAACACTTCAGGATATCATTATGTGTTAAATGTCTTACAATGTTTCCAGTCATGTTCAACAGAGATTTTTCTCTGTTATGCTTACAGGAACTGTGTAAATGAAGTCAGTGGGATGTAAAGCAGGTAAATGTGGGAAGACCCCATATTCCCAGTGTACTGGTTTTGGCTGGGATAGACTTAATTTTCTTCATAGTAGCTGTTATGATGCTATGCTTTGGATTTGTGACCAGTGTAGATAAATCAGGGATGTTTCAGTTCCTGCTGAGCAGTGCTTACACAGATCCAAGGCCTTTTCTGTTCCTCAGCCCACCAGCTAGCAGGCTGGGAGTGCACAAAAAGCTGGGAGGGGACACAGCTGGGACAGCTGACCCCAAATGACCAAAGGGATATTTTATACCATATGATGTTGTGCTCACCAGTTAAAGCCATGGGGAAGGAGGAAGTGGGCTGGATGTTCACTGTTACAGTATTTGTCTTCCCAAGCAACTATTTCATGTGATGGAGCCCTGGTTTCACGGAGATGGCTGAACATCTGCCTGCTGATGGGAAGTGGTAAATTAATTCCTTGCTTTGTTTTGCTTGCGTGTGCAGCTTTTGCTTTCCCTATTAAAGTGTCTTTATCTCAACCCACAAGTTTCCAACTTTTACCCTTCTAATTCTCTCCCTCATCCCACTGCAGGAGGAGTGAGTGGCGCTTAGCTGCCTGCAGGGGTTAAACCAGAACACCCAGGTACAGTAATAAATGCTCTTTAACTGAACATTTTTCAAAAGTGTTTCTTGACCTGGGTATACTTATGAGTTGTGTAGAATAGCTGCATTACACTGAATGGTGAACATTAGAAAATGAAAGAACGAAAAAGTAGAGGTAATTCATACAGAAGACAGAAAAGGGCAAACACACAGTAAAAATAAAATAAAATTTAAAAAAAAAGATAAAAAGGAGAAAATAATACTTCCTGTGGGACAGAAGATAAATGACAGTAAGGCAAATAAAAGTAAGGCATTGAATCGTTAAGCATCAAAATGGAAGTGAGAACTTCAAGTCAAGGGGAAAAAACTGTAGCTAAAGATGAAGTAGGTCTGATAGCAGGATGAGGATAGAACTCTAAAAGGCTTGTTAAAATTCTGGTTGATGTCTGAAAGGTCTGAAAGTATAAAAATGCCCCAAGCTGTGGATCCAATTACCCTCTCATGTATAAGTCTCCTTACAAATTCACCATTTGAATTCCAGCAAGTAGGCATTTCTTCTCGAACACCTTATTTATTTATTTATTTATTTATTTTCATTTAAAGCAGAAAACTGGAAAAAAAAAACTGCAGAAATATTTCTTAGAAAGAATGCCAAATGCTTCATCTATCTGTGGAAAACAGCGTTGTTTTCTACAGATACTGACTTTTGAGAGTTATATCTCCCCGTATGTGCCATATATTTGGGGGAGGTTTGATACAGACCACTCCAGAAATATGGCCTATAGGAATACTGCACAGCTTGCAAATGTCTCAGGGGGAAACTTCTGTCTTAGAAAGGTAGAATACTTTTAGATTATGTGTATACTGCTTTAGTGCCTATTCTTCATTTATCTTAAACATCTCAGAATAAAATAGTTTAGGTTGATTGCATTCACACTTTTATGAACAGAATATGTTTGCTGAGCACTCAAGTTTTCCTGCTTGGAGAGATTCAAATGACCATGAAAGTCACAGATGCATAGAGGCAGGTATGGTGGACTCAGTTCAAGCTCAGATCATAAGGCAATGTGAATGTACAGTCTTTGCATTTTCAGATACTTCATCATTGCTAGAATTTTTGCATTTTCATTCTTCTAGGATGTTTGCTTTCTTTAGGCATTCTTTTGCCTGAACACAAATTTATCACATAACTTTTAGCTCCATACACAAGACACTGACAGGTTTTCTTCCCAACAGAAAGTTGCCCAGAGGACTTCATAGATGCCACCTCAAGTAAACAAAAACTCTTCATAATTCACTTCTTTGTTTTGCATGTTTGCTGTTGGCTGCAAGGGGTATGGATGGGCATTACTAAAACTCAGCAAAAGATCAATGAAATAAATTACATAAATTATTATTATTGGAAAAGACTGCAAATTTCATTGTTATAAACAAACCAAATGAATAAATAAAATTAATAAATACATAACAGAAAACTGACAGCTTACATTATGCTGTGAAATTCAGCATGCTTATTCCATTAATGTAATAATTTTTTAATTCAAAGTAACCCGATGTGCTACCAAAGCCTTTTTAATAATTCCTGTTGTTTCTCATCTTAAGTTCCCACAAGAATTACAGCTGCAGATTAAACTTAATATTCCCAGTTCTGTAGATATCATTTGACTACTCCCTCTCCTTTCCCTAGTATTTCAAACTATTGATTTACCATAATTGCTGCCTTGAAATGGTCAGATGTATGAACTCCCTCATGTAGCACTCACACAAATGCCATTTTCACTGTTCTTTGTAAAAACTTCCTTCAATCAGTGGCTAGACTTTTAACTCAGTTAATGCTCTCTTTCCCAGTAAAAACATAATTTCCTTTCTACAGTTTGGAGCTTTATGGTGAGATGACTGCGAGGATTTGGGTTTTCAGGATCTCATCAGGACTCCTATGATATCTGCAGACAAAATTCTATAATACTACAGATGGAAATTTCAAAAGTCCCCATACAAGTTAGGTGTGAATACCAAACCTCAGTAAGTATTTATCTTTCTTCAGCACCTTTGGCAATTCCAGCTACAATTTAAGAAAAATGCTAAAATAAATTCCAGCAGTTAAGCAGAAAATGATGAATTTGAAATATTTCCTGAATATATAAATACAAATGCACAAAATTTCTCCATTGACTGGACTGCAATTTCAAACTTAGTGTCTGCCAGTTTACTCAGCTGGGCCATGCATGACCAGTATCATTATAGTATTATAATTTGTATATGATTTTTAATTTATTAGAACCAAACCAGATTAATTTTATGTGTGCTTTGTTTAAGAAACACTTAAAATGCTGGGTTTGAAATTATTTCCATGTTCCAAACATACTGTAATAAATATTCAGAAGGCAATTTAAAGTATTTTTAGTAGAATAAAGATTTGGACAGTCTTTTTGCTTTTAAATGTGCACAATGTATTACAAGTTCTGTAAGTAGGTTTTTCATAAACTGTTTATACTTACTCTCCTCTCACCATTAATCCATCTCTAACTTTTGTCACATTAATACCTTCAACAGCATTTACTAGAATACCTTTAGAATTTAGAGGTAAGTTTAGAGGTAAGTCCTGTTTCTTTCTTTTCCATGAACCTATTTCACTGCTCTCCCAGTTCTTCTGGAAACCCAGCTGAAAGCACTGTTTCCATTAGGAACAAAATTCAGTTTGAGAGACTTTCATGGTTTGTGTTTTATGAGTTTCTGGGATTAAACTTGATTGATTTATGGGTTTTGACATGAAAGACATACTTATTTCCCAGAAAGCAATACTACAGTTTCCAGAAGACAAGAAGACATCAGATCAATATTCATAATATCTTCCTCCCTTAAAAAAATAGAATCCATATTAGAACATTCAAAAATGTTCTTAACATCTTTCAAGCCCCATGAAACTCAACAGTGTGCCAGGCAAACTCAATACAATCTTGTAACTGTTAAAGTTCATTGTTTTCATCTAAATATCTTCCTGAGATGGTGTTACTACTTTTGAGTAACAAGCTTGACCTCTACTATGCTGTGAGAGTGTAGTAGTGTGTGTTTGTGCTAATGCCAGCCAAGGTTAATCCATGACAATCATAGAGACTCCTTTCATACTTGTGATTTATTTGAATCCATGGTTACCAAGGTATTGATAAAATCAGCAGACAACAATGATGAATGTCCAGCTGAAGCAAGGTCTTCAGCTATTGTTCACTCTTCCAAAGAGAAAAAAGGAAGAAATTTTAAATACTGAATTGTCTTCTAAAAACTTACTGTTCATGTCAGTTACAAGATACACAATTAACGCCGCAAGATGTAGTACAAGGCGTTACATATATAGTTGTTCTCTCTTTCCTTTTTTTCTCTGTAGCCTTCCTCTCTTGTATCATTCTCAGAACAATGACTAAGCCTTCTCTAGATTTCTTCCTTTATCTACAGTATAGTACAGACCTCAGGCAGCTTTCAGGAAAACATCTCATTTCTCACATTCCTTGGTTCCGCCTTGTCAGGGTCAGATAAGTCAATGCTTCTACTTTTCAACAGCTAGGCAAGTTTGCAATGTAGTAAGAGGTAGATAAGTGTTCTTTGTTAGAAAGTGAAAATGCTTCTGTTTTCACCTCTGAAGAAATTTCTTTATTCTTCACCAAAGACATCTGGGAGTTACTCTGCAACTGTAGATATTTGTAGTCTCTTTGTTGTCATGAGTTCTCATTTAGCTTTTTTTCTTCCTGCCCTTAATTTCCCACCCCCCCCCCCCCCCTAGGGTGACTACTTTTTAGCTATTCCAAACCTCTACATAGAACAGAATGTGGCAACTATTTTTTAAATTCTGTAGTACACCACTCCTTCAAGAATCACATGGATTTTTGATCTCCTTGAGGCAGTAACTTAAAAGACTCAATTGCTGAAATATGTCTGTTCTCTTTGTGTAGTGTTCAGGTAACTGAAGTCAGCTAATGCACTAAAAACTCTCCACAATTAGAATCTAAACAATCTAAATTTAGATTTGGATAGAAAATAAAGACTTTAGATATTCTGATGTCATTTATTTCTTCTATCAGTCTGAGAGGAGCTTGGGTGCCATTATGCTGCAAAGCGTGGTTTTCTAGAGTAATCCCTATTCTCTGCTTTTTACCTGGGCATGTGCCAGGAGAAATGAGATACAATAAGATAATTTTATGGGTCATGCTGTATTGCTGATCCGAACACTAAAGAACATTCATTGTTTGCAATGACAGCAGCTTTTTCATGTGGCCTACTTTAATCCTTTCAAATGGTGTAAATGGTTATTCAGATTTCACAACTAGAAACATAGCAAACTACAAAATAATGTGTAGGCATTCAAAAGAGACAAAGTATTTCAATTATCCTGAACATATAGCTTATACATGTCCTGTATACAGATGTCTATTCTGAACTAGACATTAAAACAATACTTTAAATATGCTCTTAGGAAACTTTTGATCTTTTGTTAGTTTGTTTTCACAAGTACATACGACAGTAGAAAAAGAAGACATTCAAGCCATATACGAAAAAATATTAATGTCAAGGCACAACAAATACAATTTAAGTAAAATGTCATACCCAGAGCTAAACCAAACATTTCAATTACTTTGATGGTGACATTATTGATTTCTGATTTTTTTCATTTGTACAGACAAACTTATAAACACATAAAAAGAGCAATTTGATGTAAGATGACTTGTCTTTCTTGTATAGAAACAGCCGTAAGTAGAATCATACAATCATAGAATAGTTTGGGTTGGAAAGGACCTTAAGATATCAAGTTCCAACCCCGCTGCCATGGGCAGCAGGGCATGTTCTACTCTCTTTTTGGAAAGCAGAACTGTATGAAAAAGATTAACTGGTTTAAAGCTTGTATCTCTGTAAAAAGTTGGTACATGGTTAACTTTAGTGCTTTTAGATAATTAGCAGAGGTTTTTTAGCACTAAATATTGCACATTTTCCTAGTGGAGACATGCTAATTAAGATTAAATGACAGAATCTGTGATTAAATAAAGTAAATAATCAAATTGTTCTTGAAAAAATGCTGGTAGATACAATGAAGAAACACATTATGTGATATTACTGGTACTTTTTTTTTATTTTACCCTTGTTTTTCTGATTGGTTTAACAGTGCATGATGACATCATCTTACTTACTTTTGGCAAAAAAATATATTTCAAGGCCAAAAATGTGTTTGTTATTTGAATTTAAGATGCATTAATTTGCAAGTCAGAGAGAGCAGATGTAAAACTGGAAAAAACTTTTCCAGAAAAACTTCACATGTATATTTTTTAAAGTTACTAGTGGCATAAGTAAGTTATTGTAAAAATCATTTTGCATCACATATATATATATACATTACACTGTAAAAAAGTAATTAATTCATCCCAAATGCATCACATTTTAATAGATTCAGAATGTAGAAATATGAATCTCTCAGAAGTTATTGCAACCTTCTCAGTGGTGTTTAGTCAGGAACAATATTTATTTTGGTCCTAAGGGGGGATAGTTTTATATCAAATAATGCTGCAAGACATTATTATTCTTATTAATATAATTTGGCGCATGTGATATAAATCATCTCAGTTTCCCAGGTGTATAAATGGAAAACACTTAATTCCTCTGATAATACAAATCTTCTGTTCAGAGATGAGCAGATCATCTTCAGGAAAAAGCACGGTAAAGCTTGGATTTTCATGTTCCAGAATAGATTTTTTTTTTTCAACTTTTAAGTCCTTTTTATCTCCTGCATGTTAATAACTGGAGGTATGTGTGAAAATTCACCCTTTTTTTGCTGATTTTCTAAGAATTTGAGACGAACACTAATAAGAAACTGAATCCCACTGGAATGGTTCAAGATGGACCTGTGACATTTTCTTTGACCATAGTCCTGCCAGCTCCCTTCCCGTATTTATTTTCAATGCTGAGTTCATGATCTTGATTGCTAACTAGCTGTTATCTGTCATCTTTTGTGGCAGCCACAGCTGGATTGGTACACAGAGAAGAGAGACAGGGTTGGGCAAAGACAGCTTACCCACTTGATATACTGATGCACTAAAGCATCAAGGTGTACTTGAACACAGGCAGTGAAAAAAAGGAGACCAAAAAAGTGGTCTCTCCTGACCAGCCATATTACAAGAGGTTGCCAAATCCCTTATCACACAAGTAAATGGGAAATCTGAAAGACAGAATAATTGGTAAGTATCCTATGAAGATAAATCTCATACATCAGTTGTTCTACTGTAACTATACAACATGGGGATCAGTAAAATTTTGCTCCTAGTCAAAACATTTAAAAACATGGTGGTTTTGCCATTATAGCGTAGTAAAATGCCTTTCCAACTTAAACTGACATTATGAATTCAGTTTCAGAGTCACAGAATTATACATTTAAATAAACTGATTTGAATATAAAATAGTCTACATTATAGCATCTAACATCACTGCAAAAACACAGTATATATCTTTCTATAAAAGTTGTGTTTGTGGGTTTTTCTTAATTTTTTCATTCAGTTGAATGTGTTCTGGCTATTTTTATTTAATAAATAATTAATTTATTAATTGTACTAGCCAAGTGGGGCTTTATACTAAAAATCTGAGTTTAATCTTAGGAGTTTAGTAGAAATAATAGCTTTATAGAAAATGCAAAACAGGAAGAAGACTGTCAACCCCAGGAGCCTTTTTTGAGCTTTAAGGTATTTAACAGCAGCTCTTGTTTCCTTAGTGGGTACAGGGAGATGTAACTCTTTGCTTTTCTCATGATCTAGCGCCAATTTAGGGAATGCCTCTGGGTGAACTCCGTTTCAGACTGCAACAAAATGAAAACCTCTATGTGTCATTGTCTTTTTTTTTTTTTTTTTCTCTCTTTCCCTTCAGAAGTCATCATGGGCATTTTTACTTTACCTGGTAATTGAAAAGTTCCCAACTAATACATTTTTGAATATATATAGCCTTTTCAATAACTTGTAACACTCAAAGCAAAAAATAAACTAACTATACTCATTTATGTTAAGCATTTTCTAAGCATATTTGGGGCAGAACTCTTTGTTTAGGTCATGTTGACTCCTGAACTGTTTTTGCAGCTCATCAAACCCAAGTCAAGGATTGGAAGCAAAATGTGTAACTTTTCCTGATACAAAAAAAGGACTCTGACATGGTGAGCTGACCTGGATTTTGAATTGATGGAAAAAACTGTATTTTCTCATGTAAAAGTCAAGAAATATCCAGCTGTTCTGATGGCTTCATAAAAATATATATATATTTTGTACATGGCAGAGTAGAGATTGTCAAAATCCCTTCTGGTCTTTTCTTTCCAATACTGCAATGGCCTATTCTAGCTTTATGATCTACCTGAAGACCGTGGCTAGGAAGGTTTGCAGTCTTAAAATGGACTTCAAAAAGCTAGGTATTCAGCATAAAATCAAGTTGACTTCCTTCCCTCATTCTGACAGCGAACTCCATTATAACCCTTCCCGCATTTCTGTGCAGACTTAGATGCAGTAACAGAAGCACTTTAGTAATCTTAATGTAAAGGGTATTTTCAGGGATTATCATAATGCTTGAAGAAATGTTAACTGCTGTGGCAAATTTGACTGTGGGAGTCCTCCCTATTTTGTGATCTACAACTTGGAAAAAGAAAGCAGAATTTCTCAACAATGTGTTTTAGAAATAAAACTTCACTGAGCGCAACTTCCTGGAAAATTCTTTTGTATGCCTATTTAAAGAGTCAGTGTTAGATATGACTCCTGCAATCCTCTAGGAAGGTAAAGTACATTCCTCTGCCACTCCATTGGAACAGAAATGCTCTGATCATGCTTGGGCCTGAGCTAGAGTAGTCCTTTCACTCTTAAAAACCCAGTAACAAGTCATATCCCACAAGGGTCTGTACTGGAATTGGTGCTGTTTAATATCTCTACCAATGCTATAGTGGTATTGGCCTCCAGTGACAGGACAGCAGACAATCATATTAACCTGAAAGAAGGTAGATTTAGATTTGATACAAGGAAGAAATATGTTATGATGAGGGTGGGTAGCGAGACAATAGAACAGGTTGCCCAGAGAAGCTGTGGAAGCCCCATCCTTGGGAGTGCTCAGTGCCTGGCTGGACAGGGCTTTGAGCAACCTGGTCTAGTGGACGGTGTCTCTCTCCATATTGGGAGGGATTGACTAGATGATTTTAAAGGTCCCATACAACCCAAACCATTCTATGACTGTATGTTTCTATGAAAACACCACGCGCATTCAGCACCTGTACCCAGCCAAACCACAGTAACTGAAACACTACTTTGTGTTTCACTCCTCCGTACTTCAGCACATATCTGTGGTAATATCCAATGCATTTCCTTAATGGCTTGCCATTCATCTCATACTTCTTTTCATAAGCTACCTTATATTACTAGCAGGTGTTCTTAAATTCAAGAACCTACAGTATAGTATTTTATCTTTTTTGGGGGGTAGTGGGGTAAGGGCAGTGGATAGGAATCAGCCTGGTGTCAGATGTTGCCTTCTAAGCTGAGTTAAACCCCTGTCATTAAAAACTCTCCTGATTAAAATTACAACCCCTTACATTTTTGCTGGACCCTATGGAAAAAACCATGCTTGACACTTATTTCTCAAGGGGGTTTAATTTATTTAGAAAGAAAATCTGTCTCCTGGGAAAAGGTAACACAGGCTTCCATGAATTTACAAAAATCAAATGGGTTTGACCTCTTAATGAGTGGATTTATTTCTTTTTTATTCCATGAAGCTCATTTAAATTTAGTGGCAACTCTGACAGTACTATGAAATAATAAAGTAGATATTGTAATGCATCTTGTTTCTTTACTTCAAGATTATAAAGACATATATGCATATATGCACAGCCATACATACTGAAGCAGACTACCACTTACAAGTCTTAATGGCTTTAAATATGACCACAATTATCTTTCATAATACTGAAGCACAAGTTGTTCATTACGAGGTGAAATTCTGTAATGCTCTGTTGGTTCCTTACAGCTACTTAATAAGCATAGTTCAGAGTATTCGTCATGTTCATCTCTTTCCAGACATTCCTGATTACCTTTCCTGCCATTTCTGATGCTTCTCAGCGGTAAGTAAAGCAGTTTGTGATCTATTTAAGAACTGACTTTGTGGTTGGAAGTTGAAATTCCCCATTTTTACACAACACTGCCATTAGGAGATTCTTGTTATTAAGTTTAGCTTTGGGTTTCATGCTTAGATAAAAAATGTTACTTTGTGGGTGGTTGTTCTTTGCTAGTAAGTCAGCCATGTACATCTAGGTGCTTGTACAACTTAGTGAATAAGCAATCTATGCGTGCATACGCACATTTGTGCTAGCCTTTCACCCTCTACACAGTTATAGTAAATAATGAAATAACTGCAGCCATAATATATAGCTGCCTTTAAAGGCAAAATTAATATTTTATGTAGACATTATATAAATTTTTTTTTAATTTTATGGGAAGAGCACAATAATATATTTGCTTATCCCTTCTACACTTAAGAAAAATGTTTAAAACTACACTGTAAACTGAAAATACCAGCATTTTAGGTAAATAAAGAGCACACAATTACTTTATTATCTTCGAATTACTTTGCTATGTTTATTTAGCTATGATTTAACTATTGAGTTCTCCCAGTTTTACACTGTCTTATATGTCCTGGGCTCAGCAGTAGCAGTCATTTTTCTCCTTCTCAGTAGCTGGTGCAGTGCTGTGTTTTTGACTTTAGTCTGGGAACAGTGCTGATAACACACCGATGTTTTTAGCTGTTGCTAAGCAATATTTACTCCAATCAAAGACTTTCTCAGTCTCATGCTCTGCCAGTGATGGGGGCCACAAGAAGCTGGAAGGAAGCAAAGACAGGACACCTGCCCAAAACTAACCAAAGGGGTATTCCATACCCCAGCATGTCATGCCCAGTATATAAACTAGAGGGAGTTACCCAGAAGGCCCAGATTGCTGCTCGGGTTGTGCTGGGTATCGGTCAGCAGGTGGTGAGCGATTGTATTCTCTTCCCTTGTTATTTCCCTTATCATCATTATTATTGGTGGCAGCAGCAGTGGTTTGTGTTATACCTGAGTTACTGGACTGTTCTTATCTTCAACCCGATTCTCGTTCCCATCCCTTCAGGAGTAGAGGGAAGAAGGCGGGGAGTGAGTGACTCACTCCAGCTGGGCTTAAACCGCAGCAACAATTTGTGGTGCGCAAGGTGGGGCAGGAAGGGTTGAGATAATGACAGATCTGACTGGAGTGTGTCTAATTGTATTTGTGATAAGCATTTATTGTTTTGGATTAATAGCCACTCGTCACAATTCTGATTTACTGGATCACAAAGTTGTTGCTCTTGATCTCGGAGTTTCAGCATGTTGTACCTTACTTAGAGCCGGTATTTTTTGTTTCAGAGTTTATCAGCTGGGGGGCCTGGGCTACGGTTCTTGTTTCACGGTACTTCATGGTAATGACTTGTAATACATTAGAATCACTGATCATGAAACTGATATGGCCTGCGTTCCCAGTGTGGTCATCACTTCTATACTTTGGGATGTATACAATGGGAATTTTTAGCAATTACGCATCTTTTTTTTTTTTTTTTAAGGACATTATAGCTTTTACACTTTCATGAAATTCAATGAGATTAGTAAAACTTATAACCTTCTTGTAGAAAGAGAGGTAGAAAAAATGCTACTGATCTTATACATTACAAATGATACAATTAATTCAATATATCACTGATCAGGTCAGATGAGGCTGCATTCACTCATAAAATTGTGACTTGGGAATAAAATTTCCAGGAGGTAGGCACCCATATCATACTGCATACTAAGAAGATATACTGCAACAGGCTACATTATACCTTTATACTACTTTGAAAATTAAAACTAATTATTTCAGTCAAGAATTTAAGAAAAAATCAGGAAAAATATTCAGTGATCTAAGAAAATCTCTTTATAGAAGTCTTCAAAAATACCTTTTGGTATCTGTTATGATTAATCAAAAAATAATATTAGAAATATCCATTATCTTGAGACACTGTCATCATCCACAAAGTGTAAAAAATGAGGCTATCTTGGTGAATTCAAGTACAAATATTGTTTGACATAGTTAGAAATTTCATGTCATTTAGCATACTTTCTGCAACAAACTGAATCCATGTTTATATCTCATCTCTCATACTTGTCATTAATGCCTTGCTGTCACATTCAGTACTGTCATTTAAAAATACTAGGAGAAGGCATGAACTAGGAGAAATTTCTTCTCTAATGATATATTCAAAATGACCTAATGTACAAACACAGAAATAAAGACCTTTTTCTACAACATTAACCTAAAACTATTAGCATGTAGTCTTTTGGGTCATATTAGCAGGATTATTTATGCCACTTATGTAGATACTATGTATGGGAAGAGGGAATGAGGTTGATGGCAAATAATTAGGATTTGAAACTGCTGAAAAAACAAGAGCTGGAAACAGGGAGTCCAGGGGAAAAAAAAAAAAAATAAAAAAAAAATGATAAAAGCAAGAGCTGTTAGACTCAAAAAGAAAGAATGCTTTGGATCAGTTTGGGTCCATTTCTAGGTAGATGTTAAAGATTTAATACAAATGCTGTGATAAAATATCTTTCTGGCTATTTTTGTGGTGTTCTTGCTTAAGTCAGCTTTTGAAGGAAGTGGAACAGGGAATAGACCCTGGATTTTTTTAAATTTTGGGGAGTGTCAAAACAAGATTACTCATACACAACTCCTTTAAGGACCTAAAATTCTATGTCACATTGACAACACTTAAAGAAAAAATAATAAATTGTTAATAGTAATGTATGGTTTCAGCTTTGGAAGTTTTCTTTTCCTTGGAAAATACAGCTTTTAAATGCTTGACCAGTTCTTTGTCAGAGCAAGGAAACCTGAACATACTTAGAAAATGCTGTAAAATACTTTGTATCCTCTAGAACCAAACATAAGAATCATGATGCCTCATCTGTGGAACTTACTTTTCTGCGTTACACAGCAACCCTCATACAAAATAAGAAAAGATGAAACATGGATACAATGTGCTTTCTTCATCTTTGGCAACAGTGTAACTGTTAGAAGCCTGCAAATGTTCACAGTTCAACTGGAATTTTGAAATACTGGAGATAGCTCAGAAGTCCAGAAGAATAATCAAAGTTTTGGGAAACTTCCCTGTAGCAAATGCCTACAGGAGCTCAATCTTCTTAATTTATCAAAGAAAAAGTTGATTGAACTGTATCTCTATAATAAAATGCTTCTCAAATCTAGTAGGCAGTGTCATATAACAAGATAACAGAAGCTAAAATTAGACCAAATCAGACTGTGAATAAAGACAAATTTTTAGGAGTGTAAATCATTGGAACCTATTGTCAAATTGGTGTTCGATCTTTCTTCAGGGAACACTCTAAAATCAAGATTATTTGCATTTTATTTTCTCCTAAAAAACTGATATACCAGTTTGGTTGCTGAAGTTTTTTGACACAAAGCATTATAAATCAGCTTACAACAATGGGTTTTATAATCTATCTACTTCCATTCCCAAGACAGCAAGAAGTTAACAAGTATGAAATAGAAATGCATTTATTTCAACAGCAAATGTTGGCAGGATGTGGGGATAGTTCACTGAGGATCAAAGAGTAAGATAAGAACAGCTGTAGATTTTTTTTTAATGCAAAGAGCAAGATACAAATACCTGTAGACATTTTCTGATGCTTGAACCTGTCTATTCCTGTATCTTGCACTGCCTGTGGCAAAGTTATTTTGCAAATTTTGAGAAAAAGCAACTAGTGACCATTTCAATAGTCATTGTTCATATTTTACCACTGCACTGATATGAAAGAGAAAGACATGGCAAAAAAAAACCCTAACAAAAAAGGGTGTTTCAATATACCAATATCAACATCTTGTTGGCTTATGTTATGCATATTTTTGCTATTGTTATGTGTATTTACTTACATTATCATGGTTGCAATTCATGAAAAGGTTATAAAAATATCCAAATTAATTTCCTGAGTAGTCTTTAAGGCTGTTTTGGTAGAACTTGAATAATTTCACTCATCTTTCTCCTGCATTTCCAAAATATAAATGTAACAACTCATTCATGGGAAACACTGATGTCTGTATTTCAAAGCATTTTCAAGGAGAAGAACTAACACTGGTAAAAAGCAAGATTTTTTGAAAGACTGGCAAAATACCTATACGGAGTAAAATCCTCTATATGGGTGTTCATAACAAGCATTTATAACAAATGTTTCAGCTTCAAGCCCAGCTCTGTTGTTTTTCTCTTCCACATCTGGAGACCAAACATTTGTCAACTGCCCAATTTGTTTGAAAATGTTCTCTCTCAAGTGAAATTTTAATGTTTCAAAATGCCTCTTATTGGACTTGTTTTGCCACTGTTATAAAATGTGCATTCCTAAGAGTGGACATAAAAGAATCTCAGTGCTTAATGTCAAATATGTTTTGCAAAAATGAAGGAGAAAAGAATCTGAGAAGCAGATTTTTGTCTGAAAGTGCAAAGCAGTTGATCATTACAGTATTAGTTTTTCTATGGAAAGGAAAAAAAGCCTCTCTTTTGGCTGATAATGTTTTGCCTAACCATGAAGTTTACCATATTAGTTCTTTACATTACTAACGCCAGAAATTATTAGCGCTTCCTTGTATCACCGTACTCTATCTATGTTTAGTCACACAAAGCTTAGAACAGTATTGTGAATAACAATGGATATAGTTAAGGTCTTCAAAAAGAATGCATTTTTAGGTTGATCATGAAGAGATGATTTATGTCCAGCTCAATAGTGGTCAGAAAGCTTTTTTTCAGAATTTAAGTTTTTGAACTCCTAGTCCTCATTTTACTGGATACAGAGGACAATGTAGAATGGAATGGGCAGAAAATTGAGCAGGTTAGTTATGCTTTTACCTCAAATAATAATCATTGTTGAGGTATCAAAGTAATCAATTGTTTCGTTATTCTGTAAGATGAAGCATAAATTTTAGATCCAAAATTATTTTTCATAAAATATAAAAAAAAGTCTCAACAAGCAAATCATTAAAATATATACGCAGATAAAAAAGGCTGAAGATTACGTTTACTGCTCATAGGTACAGCTTCTTAAAAGATGCAAAACATTGTCTCAATTGCATAAGAAAACTGGACTTATTACATGAAATATTAATTATTGCTCACCATCTGAATTAGGATAATTTATTGTCCATTTCTATAATGAGAACAAGCCTCTCCTTAAGACTTTTTTCTTTATTCTAGACTTTAATTTTAACTGTTTATAGAAGGGTGATAGGGACTTTTAGTTAAAAGTTGCCAAAGTAAAACCATATTGATCCTTGTATTTAACCTGCACTTACTATCTACCTGCTTGCTGCACAAATTACTTCAGTTTTGGTTTCTTTTTGCATTTTGCTTATGTTTTGGCAGTCCCATATACTTTCAGTGAATCATTCTCCCTTTCCTTATTATAGTCACCTTGAAATAATTTATAGGCTTTGGTCATGAACCCTTGAGTCTTTTCATTCCATGACTGTATTGTGAACATTTATTTTTCTTCAGTTATTTCTAGAACGATTGAGTCATTCTGGTTGAGTGTCATTCTGATTTATTCAGTTTTTACATTTCCTTCCTAAATGTACCATATGACTTTGTCTATCTGGCAGCATTTATCTGATGGTAAACCATTAAAATTCATATTCTTCTGCAAATCTATTGTTTGGTTTGTCCATCCCTAAATTAAAGACTTCAATAGCAGAGCATATTGTATATTTCTGAAACACTACTTGCAGAAAAGCAGATAAAAGGGCTTGACAAATGGTAGAAAGTGGAGTAGCATTTTCTGATTACAGCTGGTCCCCACAATATCCCATTACTACCATTGTGTAGTGTAAAGGGTTTTTCTGACACGGCATTATGAATGCTATAATAAAATGAAATTGCACAAGCAGTTTTCTGTGATACAACTGTGTGTCATGTCTGTCTAAGGCAAAACAGAGTTTTCTGCAGCAGTCTTGTTTATTAGCAGAGACCAGTATTAACAGCAGTTGGAAAAATAGGATATCACTCTTTTCTGTCACACCAAAATTTTATTAGGGAGCAAGAAGAGTATCTGTGGGGTTGCCCCAAATGAAATGCTTCATTTCAGGCTGATTTTATGTCTTATAATTAAATGCTTTGCCAACTTTGAGTGTATATACCCTTTGCATTTTTTCTATCTGAACACACACCACATGACCCTAATTGCTATGTCCTAAAGCAGAAAAAACCCAAGTTAGAAATTATGATGTCAGTAGGCTGGAAAAAGTGCATTCTTGAGGAAGATATGACTCAAAAAAGATCTCTAAAAAGAAAAAATAAAAGAAACAAGAGGGACTTCAAAAAGAAAGCAAAGAAAGACCAAGAAAATAAAAAGATATTCTAATGTTTAGAATAAAAGCTACTTCACAGATGCATAAACTGGGACTGTGCCTACTTACAGCCTTTCCCACCTCCTGCAGTTCTACCTGGGATCCACCTGTGGTGAACTTGCTTGCAGGGGCTCTAGCTGTCTAGGCTGCAAGTGGCTGCCCTGCACCTGCAGGAACCAAACCTGTTGGGCTCTTCTGAAGAAGGGTTGCTGGGTGGCTCCTAACGGCAAAAGGATTGATACAGAGGGGAAAGGTAGTTAGCAAAACTGGCCAGATCAAACTCAAGAAGCAGAACTGTGGATCCATTTGTTCACTTAGCTATTTCAGTTACTGACACATCTGGGGTGGTTCAATTTACATGGGAATGGTTTACAACACAACTGTTCAATATCCAAGAGACTCCAATACCAGCTAGATTGTTCATCCCCCAGTGCACACTCTGTGAGGTACTGTCCTACACTCACTGACTAATACTTAAATAAATTATTCATGATGATAGAGAAATAGTTCCCATCTTGCACAATATTGTCACAGTTATTCTGAGTTCAAATTCCTTCTGGGTTTGCTGATGTACTGCTTCCCCTTGACTTTGGACCCCAGGCCTCCTTTAGGAGACAATGCAGGTATCATTATTTTCTGACATTTCAGGGGAGAGGGACATGATGAGATTTTTGCCCATGGGAAGACTGAATGCATTTTTCTATGTGTCAGTATCCCTCCAGGTTATTTCCAGCCATATGTGGATGAAGGTAGGCTTGCAGTCACTGGTATTTGGGGGTTTTTTTTGTTTGTTTTCCTTTTTTCCCTGTAGTTATCAAAATTAAACAAAGCAATTGGCAGGTGTTATTTCCTTCTGTATGTAAATAAAAAAAAAACCCTAATCAGTTCAGGGTGATACTCACTGCATGCTTTGTAACAGTAAACTGCCTAATGCTTTATTTGATTCAAGGGGTGCAAAATATTGACATGAGCTGTACAAAGTAATTGTTCCTAGAGAGTCACTTCACAAAATAAACTTTCTCAAAGTCTAAAAACATCTATACCACAGTTATAAAAAGTATTTCTTGAATTCTGTTATTTTGAATTTTAACCTCTAGTGACATCCAATACTAGTATTCAATTTTTTGAATGAAAACATATTTTTAAAAAGTTTTTAAAAAATCAGAAACTTGCACAATTATGATGTATGCACAAATTTCTTACTCGTATCAGTGTGTATGAGACCTAATGCCAAATCAGCCAAATGTAGTCTATGACTGAACAAAATGTGGCCTGTGGTTAAACAATTGGTAAGATCCCTGCCTGAAATAAAAGATTAGAAAAGAAGCTTCTTGGCTGATACTAGTCCCTAGTATTAAACATTTTCTCAGGTAAGTGGAATTTTTTCAAATACCATAGGTTTTAAATATAAGAAATCTGAACTGAAATAATGGGGACTACTTCTAAACTGGAACACTAACTCCTTTTTTAAAATGCATGATGCATCTCTTTATTTGCTTAATTAGCATTTAAGCCTATGACACTACAGTTACATTTTTGTGCATTTATTTAAAACCAGGAGAATTAGAATTACACTTTACTAAAAAGACACAGCAAAATAAACCCAAAACAGGAAAAAAACCCAACTAAAACAAACCAACAAATAAAGTAAAAGTCATATGTAATTACTGCACTTTAAGAACTGGAGCTTGAAACCTACATAACTAAGTTATCATTTAGCTTGCTGTATAATTACAATAGGGGCCAACCCTCTATAGAATCTTTAGCACTGTCTTTATTCTACAGATATTTGTCTTCTATGCTGCAAAAATACACCTCTCTTTTTTGTATCCTCTCCATCTAATTGCTGTAAGATTAATGCAGCTCCCACATGGGGCATATTTTGTACTACGCTGATGAACCTGATGGATCCTGAAGTAGAGACATTCTTTGAAACTGAAGCATTAGAGAACAGATTTGTAAAAGACAAAAATACCTACAGAATGACTTCATCCAAGATCCACAGACCTATGTGCTAATTCTGACAGTATCAGTTTGTAATGGTTTAAGAATGTGACAAAAATACAAGGCAAGTACAAAGTGATACTTCCCCCAGTGCGTACACAGAAGTTCTGGTATTGCTCTACATTTGCACTTACTACAAGTATGCTTACATATATTTTCATTGTTATTCATAGCAATGCATGCAATCAGTACATAAGGATAGGCAGGACAGTGTTTGTTGATGTTTGTCTACCTCTATACTTTTGTATATATTGCGTTGGATTACAGTAATTTGCATATTCATGTGCAATTAATCTTAACTTGTTGACATCTCTCCCCATGGACCATGTCTATGAACTGCTGACATAGCCAGTTTACCTGTTGCTGAATGCATTAACATACTGACTGCTTCTTCTGAAACATAATTTGTACTCTTCACTAATGTCATTCATTCTTTTGAATTTACACAGATGTGTATAATGTGTTTTTACCTGTAACACATCTACTGTTTTGCTGGAGCAGCATCTGTTCTTCATATGTTCCCCTGGATCATGTTCTGAGTTTGTTTTGTAGCTGATCAGCTTTTTACCTCAATGTTTTGTGCATTTCAAGGATGACTGCTTCATACACTGCTTCCCTGAAAATGTAGGTGTTAGCTTGCCTTATGCCCTTTATGAATTATTTTAATGCGCAGTGTCCAGATTTATTAGCCTTCATGGACTCTGATCTCTTTTCAAGGACCTTGCTGAAAGTAAGAGAGGCATCAGACCTTTAATTTCTTAAAAATTTAACACTAATAAAATACTGTCTAGAAAAGCACTGAGTACAGAGACATTTTTATATGTCATTGATTTTTGTTCATCATACTTGTGAAAGCAATTAAGTAAACCTTTTGTGAAGGCTAAAGCCTTGTTCCTAGCCTGTGATCTGTACTTTATCTGATATCCTTACTGGATGTAATGTCTGTATGTTCACAGGCCTTTTCTCCCTGGAGAAGAGAAAGCTTGGGGCAACCTCATCACAATATCCTAGTACTTAAAAGGTGGCAACAAAAAGGCCAGAGACTCTCTCTTCACAAAGAGTCACATGGAGAAAACAAAGGGTCAGAGATACAAGTTGCACCAGGAGAAGTTTTAGGTTGACATAAGAAAGAAATTTTTTACAGTAAGAACAAGCATTCACTGGAATAACCTGCCCAGGGATGAAGTCAGGGTGCTAGATAATCTCATCCTATCTGATGAAAGGTTAGCCCAGATGATCTTTGAGGTCCTAGGCTGTTCAACGATTCTAAATATTCTCTCTGGATGAAACATATTAATTCTGTGATATGAAAACAATACACTAAAATTTGTACCTAATTTTTCAGCTATTTAGAACACACAGAGAAATTTGCCATATATTGAAATACTGTTTGAATATAAGATCCTCATTCATTTAACAGATAGCATCTCACAATTTTTCACTCTTTTCTGAATTACTCTCCTGAATAGTCATGTCTTTAAATTAATTTCAGCGTCAAGCAGAGGCATATTCTTGTTCCCCTTCTTGGGCAAAATTCTGCCAGGTACTGACAATTCTGCCTAAAATTGTCAGGTCTTATCAAGGAGTTTGAGGGTGCTCTTCCTTTCACAGGATTAGACATTACCTGAACTAATAGTATTACTTCTTAGTTGTCACTCTCACTCCTTCCTCAAAATACTTACCTTCTTTTATGGAATCAGACTAAACCACAGCAGTCAACACCAATCAAAAACTAAATTCAGTATGTCCTGGGTTCAGCAGTAGCAGTCATTTTTCTCCTTCTTAGTAGCTGGTGCAGTGCTGTGGTTTTGACTTTCGG
>WYDI02017869.1:629-17226 GCA_009867235.2 Psittacus erithacus | reverse complement strand
GCCGAAAGTCAAAAACACAGCACTGCACCAGCTACTAAGAAGGAGAAAAATGACTGCTACTGCTGAACCCAGGACATTTGCATAAAGCAGCGTATGGACAATTCCACTGCTGAAAGTGCCTCATCTGTGTTTGAAAATAACTGCTTCTCCCAGACAGTAAATGGTCCTGGTTCGTTCCATATATATGTGTTAATATTACGTGGACACCTGTATCTGAGCAAGAGCTTTACATTGTCATGTAGCTGGTGACTGCTTAACATTCATATGGAGAAAAAGCAAAAGGCTTTGAAGTTTGACCTTCAAAAGTGATTTCAGGTTGGTATCAGGTTTGTTTTTTTTTTTGCTTTGTTTTTGTTTTTGTTTTGTTTTTAGGGTTTTTTTGGGTTTGTTTTTTTTTTTTTTTGGTTGGTTGTTTTGGTTTTTTTTTCACAAAACAGCTTCTGATTTTGACCATTAATCAATTTGAATGATGTATCTGGAAGCAAAGTCAGGCAAGGGGTTGCCTAGATATAGTGTAAATTCCAGCAAGTTAGCAAACACAAGAAATGAGTTTCATTCTAACTTTACTTGTCTGAAAAGCAGGATCTAATCTATGTTGCCCCCCCTTCTTCAACCAATGGAGAAAGATGGCATCTTCAAAATGCCACATGCCATCACTAAAGCAGGTGCCTAATTGGTGCCAAGGAGCTAAATCAAATGTCAGAGTATTCTAAAGCCCTCTGGAGTTTCCTACCCTGGTCCTTTGACTGTGAAGTCTAGACAAGTAGCTAAGTCTGCTGATGAATTTTTGATGGTTACACATAAGTGTGATGAGCCCCTGTCAGCAACGATAGCTATGAAAATACTGCCCAAACTAGATCTGTTTTGTGTGTTTGGCTGTCTGTACTGATTAACACTGTTTACGAGTGAGGAATCAATCGTGCAATCCTTGTGAGAGCAAATGCTCCTGGTTCATGCCCAAAGTGCACAGGGAAATGTGAAGAACGTGAAGCATTTTGCTTTGTATTGCAAGCTCAGCAAAACCTTTGGAAATTTCATCCTTAGCAGCATCTATTGGCACAACGATGTGCCAAGTTACTTCTTTCAACAAGGACAAACCATAGTTTAACCTTAAGACTGGTGCCAGTCTTAGCTTTATGTTGAATAAACTAGAGTGTATTTTTCTACTGAGGTTTGAGCATAAACAAGCCCTTACATTTTTCAACTTGCAATTCGTTTGTGTAATCAAGATTCTCTGCTTCAGTCTTGTTACAAGAATGAGTTGTTTAATATTTGTGAATCTCTGTACACACTGAATAGTAAAATATATGAACACCTCTCACTGTATTTAAAGTCTGCTAAAGTACTGGCATATCACAAACATAAATATGTGGAAAACTCTGTCAGTTGTGGCTGCAGCCGTATCCTGAAGGCTATATTTTCTCACAAATTACCTCTGCAGAGGATTCCATGTTTTCCATATATAGGTAAATAAATAAAATCCAGATGGTACTATAGTTAATCTGAAGTGTAGATACAATTTTGTTCATAGCATGTTTGCCCAGTCAGCAGGATAATAGGAAGATGCTGTGTTAGGGACAATAGATAATGGTCCGTGGTGAAACACACAAAGATAGAAAGTACTGTTTGTTTGCTTTGGCTCCTCCCTGGCGAGCCCTGCTTTGGCTGCTCCCCAGAAAGTCCAGCTTTAGTTCCTCCACGGAAAGTTCCACTTTAAAACTCCCTGGAAAAGTCTCAACCCTTGGAGACCTTTCTAGATATTGCTAGCCACTTCTTTGGATGTAGACTGGCCCCCTGTGTCAGAATGAGCATGCATTTTGGGCAGTATAAAAGCCCGAGCCTTTTGCGATGCAGAGCATGAAGAACTTCGTGCCATCCAGGTCAACGTTGCCTCTGTGGGGACGCCCGCTATGGTAGAGCCTGCCTTCTCACACTGTGATGATGATCCTCAGAGGTGGTTTCCTGATCATCTTCACAAGCTCCTTGGGGTTGGCAAGGCATACTCTCCTCAGAAATATCCTTTACTGTATCCTTTACTATCTTTATATTTTCCTACATTAATACACTAGTTGAGAGTTCTCTATTTGTGTCTCATTTTCTCTCACCTGGAATCCTCAAACTCTGGAACAGAAGCCCAGCCTTCCTCTGCTAAGAAGCCTTTTGGGTTTACAGAGTGGTCCATGCAGTGTCCTGAAGAGACAAAAATACTTACTACAGAAACTACAGCAGCTGGATAGAGCAAATAGCATGAAACCAGTTTTGGCTGGGAATCTTACATTTTACAGCACCTCAGCAAAACATGATATAATTTGTTCTTACATGGACTGTTTTGTAGTGAAGACTTCTTCAGACACTTGGTTTCAGTTATCTTACATAGTTGTGCATGTCCATACCTGCCAGACACAGCTGGTCACATGCTTGCAGGAATATAAGCTGTGACTCTGAAAACATTTAAATATGTGCCTAAATTAGAGTGCTAATAGTACCATTGATGCATGGTACTGCTGAAGTACTGCAGAATTAAAGCAGGTGCTTAAATGCCCTAGATTAAAAAGGGATTTGGAAAACCCTGTTCACATAGAGTTGTACTAAAGAATTAGATGTTCTGAGAGAACCTGCAGAAACATCCCAGAATTGCCCACCAGCATTGTACGCAGGGTCACAGCAAACTGCAGAGGGACAGCAAGCAACATTTACCTACAAATCTTCAAAATCAAAGTGCTACAATCAGCCTGTCTCCTCCAATAGGTTATTGATAATTTAAAAATGTATTATATTACTTTTCCAGCTCTCTGTAAATGGACTGATGTAGTTTTGGTTCTGGGAGCTGAGCTGTGTGTCAGCTGTGTGTGATACTACAGACTAATCACTGCACGCAAAATTATAACACACAATTAAACTTTGAATGCAATATTAAAATGATTAGTTGTTTTGGTGTTTGCTATTTTTTTTTCTGTTTTGGAAGGCTGGTTGATTTTCACAGTGCTCTCCTCTGCTCACGTATTTCTTCTTTTTTTTCTTTGCAACAGTGGCTTTTGAGATGAGGCCTGAATCCTGCTGTAGTGGATCTTCTCTTACACACTTTGCATTAACAATTTCCTGCTTCACTGCTCCTGCACTGTGAGACAAGCTTTAAGATTAAGTGATCATATAACAGAGTTGAATAACAGCACTTCCATTTCCTTTTACAAAAATTGGCACTTCTCTTGCCTTCAGATAGCCTGAGACAACCAGATGCACCTAAACAAAAATTGCAAGAGAGAAAAGAAAAAGTGGCATCAGACTTTTTAACAATGGCTCTTACGCACCTATATTTTTAGGAATATAAGAACAAACATGTTGATGCACTTGCATTCAAAGGGAATTTTTTCAGCCATAGTAGTTCAGCAAAAAAACCCAAAAAACTGGGTTATTTTTAATGTCCCCCGTTGAGTAGGTGTGGTCTGCTTCTTGCAATCCTACTTTGCTAGGGGAGGAACGTAGGAGAGCGGTAGTGCCCTTCATCTCTCCTGTCTGGTAATTCACTGTAGCTGTGCATTTTTGCCTTTTACTTAGGTTTTAAGTATGGGGAAGCTTTTTACGGCTCCTGGAGACTGCTGGTTCAACAGATCCTTTCTGAGCCAGGGAGCTGCTGTTGGAGGCCTCTCCTTGTGAGGAATGGACTTGGTGATTCAAGTGGTTTCTTCCAGTCATGTTTTGTGCACCTATAGCTACTGTAGTATAAGGATGACTTGACAGATAAAAGGTCTGTTTAGCCTGAAAGTCTGACTCTGACAGTAAATACTGGAGGAAAGTGTATAAGAATGAAGCTTCTCAGCTTCACTTTCCCAGCAATTTAAACACTGTCTGACCTAGAAGGGTGCAGCTGGGCTATTGTCATTATTTAACAGCACCTGGTGGCTCTATCTTCCATAAAGCTGTCACTTTTTTAGTCTTTTCAGGTGTGCATCCTGCACATCCTTTGGTGAGCTCCAGAATTCGCTTACTTCTTGACCTTCACTTGTCTTTAAAAATACTACCTTCTCAGTTCACTGGGTGAGCATTTCTTCTTGTACTGGAGTGCAAATTCATTGCCTACTTACCTTCTCCACATCATTTTGCTCCTTTGCCATTGGTTTAACTAGTAGAGTAGGTGATTTATATAGGCTTTCCTTACGTAGAAGCTGTAACACAGTGGTGATCTTATATTTCTCTACAGCTTTCCTACTTCTAAAAAGCCATTTGCAGATAAGGTGAGCAGACCTGTGCACAGTCAATGATGGGGGCATAGTAACCATTTGTGAGCAATGTACTTGTGTTTTCTGACTTCTTTGTTCTTTATTTTTTTTTTAAAACACTTAAGATCTATTTGTCCACATGATTTTCACTAACTGCTAAACTGAACATTCCACACACCTCTTTCCTAAGTGGAAACAGCTAGTTTAGAGTACCTGTTTAAACAAGGGTTTACCTTTTAATTTACTGACATTGAACTTCACTTTACAATTTATTACCACTTTATACACAAGTCACTTTGTAAATGAGATCCCTTTGCAACTCTTTACTGCCATCTTCATTTTTTCCCTATCCTGAATAATTCTGTATCATCATGGTGTGCAAATTTTGGCACATCACTATGATGATCCTTCCAGGCCATTTGCAAGTCTGTTGAACCCTGGAAATGCCTGCCCAGGTCCCTATGAGCCCAATGGCTATAGCACTCCATTGTGAAAATCTGGAATTCATAGCAGGACCTCTACCTTCCTGCAGGCAAGCTTAATGTTTTTAAAGCCCTTACAGAGAGATTTTGACAAAACTGTTCTAGGAAGCTGCATTCATCTGCTGCACTGCAGTATCCTTGTTTACATATTAATTGACTCTTCTAAGAAACATAGTAGTTTTATGAAGCATGACTTCCCACCACAAAAGTCATACTGGCCCTTCTCCAATAAATCATATTTGTACCTGACTCCATAGATTCTGTTCTTTAACATATTTTCTACCAATTTGCCCATGATGCAAAAGAGATTTCCTAGGTTCACATCAGCAAATATTTAAAAAAATTGGCATCACACTTAACATCTCTACCACTGAGACCAGTATATGTTTTAAGTCACAAAATGGAGTTGGCTTTTCAGCAGTTTCATACACGAATGCCTTTAGGAGTCCCAAGTGAACATTATTTAGTCCTGGAACCTGATTTTTTACAACTTATTCTATAATTTGTTCTGAAATCTTTTCATCTAGCATTTCAGTTTGAGACAGATCATATCCTTCCCCCATGTAAAGCACTCTGATGCCTGAGCCTGCCTCAGATCCTCCACCATGAGCAGTAGCGGAAAACAAACATTTTCAGCCTTATCTTCCATGAGCATTCGTTTTACATCTTGATCATATATTTGCCTGACTAACTAGCTGGCAGGCTTCCTACTTCTGAGGTGTTTAAGAAGAGTTTTTTATGAAACATTTTTATGCCCTCAGCAAATTACTCCTAAAAATATTTTGAGCTTCCTGGTAGTTTTCTTTAAACTTACCAGTTTTTATACATCGTCTTCTTCTCTTTTCTCTTTTCCTGACTTGGATGAGGGTTTTTTTTTATGTTTTTGTTTTTTTTTTCTACTCTTCAGGTCTTTCTTCACCCTGTTGTTTGCTGTTATGGACTTGTGATTTTGCTCCTTTTAGAGTTTTTTATACTTGTTACTGGTTTACTAAGAGCCTCTAACATGACACCTTGGAACAATTTTCACACTTTATAAAAATTTTTACCCTTTTGCCTGTTATATTTACATTCCTCTTCCCTATCTTTCTCTTTTTTAGGTAGTTCCCTTTTTGAAGTCAAACACCAAGCACCATTCATTTTTGTGTTTGTCTTGACGAATGTCCCGAAGCTTTGGATGCTCCAGCTGCCAGCCCATCTTGTGACACTTTCAGACCAGGCGCTCAGCAGTCTGCACTCAACTGTCAGTTTTGGAGCAGGGCCTCATCTCATGGACAGGGGTATCTGCTGCCTGTGAAAGGACAGGGAAATTACATGTACTCTGGGTGTTTGAATCACCTTGGCATGTCATCATGAAGGTGGGGCAGCTCTGCTTCCAGGGGTTATTATACATATAGTCCTTTCTTAATAAGAATTTATGAGTCCTCTGAGAGATATAGGGGAAAGAGCATCCCTTCAAACAGTATGGGAGTCAGATACCCCATGCAGTAAGAGGCTTAGGTGCCTTGCCAAAGCTGTGGACTTGGTGAAAAGAAATGCTGGGGGGTTTTTTGATAGAAAGAGAAAGACTTCTTACAACATTATATAAGGTTGGAAAGTATATGTATAATTTTCACAAGCATTGACTTTCTTTAAGTTTTATTTTTAAAATCCTCTATAACTTTAGATGAATCAATGACTTGGTTCCAGCTTGGTTTTGCTTTCTTTATATAGATTGCAGCTATAAAAATTAGCCTTTTTGCCTTTGCTGTTCTCTCAGTCACGCTTTAAGTGTATCTTTTCTCTGGCTCTGAGTATGGTAGTGGGTGTATTTCAGAGTACACTTTAGTCCCCAGCCTAAAAGATTACATTTTCTCCCTTTGACATTGATACTGTCTTGGTCCACAGCCACTACATACTCTTCAAGGTTGTGTAAGAGACGGTGTAGAAGCATTAAGAGGTCCAATGCTGTTATATGTGGCATACAAAGCACTGGCCAGTTTTTCATGGCATTGGCAACTGGATTATCTTTGTGCCTGACTACTGAATCTTTCTGCTGTGTATTTGATTTGTGTTCTAAGCTAAGTGCCTTGTTTTCTGACTGATCTCGTTGGTGCAAAAGAATATACAGACATCCTATGGTTCAGGGAGCCCATTTACTGAAGATGTTCTGTCCTTTTCAGATGGATACTGCCCTATTGTAGGACTATTTAATAGCACAGGTGCTGTTAGCCCACAGTTGAGACTGCGCTGTGATGCCTTCGTATTAGTAGTATTCTTCTGTCTCCCCACGTTCCTCCAATTTGTCATGTTTACCAAGGCCAGGAGCTTGGTTGCTGTGAGCATACCCCATCTGCTCAGAGGGCAGATAATTGTACAGATGATACCTGTGCATTAAGTGAAACGAGTACCTTCCGCTCTCCTTCTGGTCTTATTAGATAGTTTGCTCCGAGCTTCTACAAAGGAGATGGTTAATTAAGGGTAATTAATCTACTATTGCTGTGCCAAGCACTCAAATGGAAAACAAACAGCTACCTATTTATCATTCTCTCAGACTAGCTTTATACTGGATCCAGTTAAACACTGTTAAATCTGTGGATTTAATTCAAACTAGGTGTTTACAATGCTCAAGGATTTACTAAGTTTTAGTCAACAAGGGCTTAAACTGAACAAGTTCTAAAACTATAAGTCTGTTTTATCCAAGTATAGTCTAACATGCTGGCAATGTTTTAAATTTAGCTGAACTGAGAACCTGCTTGGATTATGCAATCCTTACCCCACTTTAAATTTGTATGTAATGCCCCCTTAAGACTAGCTGAGTCCTGGAATCCAAGCTTACTCAATATATTTTACTACAGTGTTTGAAACTAGTGAGCTCAGGAAAGCAGGTTTTATTCTAAGCAGTGTGTTGTTATTGCAGAATATATACTATATACTCTATACTCTATATCTGAATCTGGAAATATCCAGACTTGAAAAAAAATAGTGTATGCAAGTTCTGGTATGTATATAGATGCCTATTTAGTTAGCATGTGCTTGGCTAAGAAGAGGATCATCATTCATTTTGAGACTGTCCTCTAGATCTGTAAAGACAAAATGAGATCTGCAAGCCTCATTTTACCTGGGGAGCTTGAGTGATCATGGCCACCTTGTTAGATTTAAACACCATAGCTGTTTAAATCAGGCCTCTGTCAGCATCTGATAGTCTCCTTAAATCTGTGTGTGGATATAAAATCGTGGACACATCTTATGTCGTCAAGAGGAAGATGAATCTTCTGAAAATGTGCTTCCTACAATTATGTTTTATGATTCTATTACCTTATGAGTGGTACACTACATAAGCTCAGCACCTTTGAAAACGGCATAATATATACTATTGACAGATGACATGAAACAACAGATTTTTCAGCACTGATCTGTAAGGAGAACAGTAAAAGATGGATCTGTCAGTAGGGTGAATGGTTGATTCTCCAAAACAGAAATCCCAGTTTAAGGCCTGATGTATAATGCTTGACTGGCACTGCATGATCACCTGGGACATAATTATCCAGGATTGATTTTGATCTTATTAGCAAATTCTGCTTTAGCAACCTGCAGATTGTTTTCATACATGTGTCATTTGCAGGTTTCATGGCTTTTCAGACTTGCGGAAATCAAGCCACTTGATTCCCCTCAGTTTGAATTTTTATTTCCTCCAAATATCTTTGCCATCACTGCAAGTCTTGTATAGCTGCGACTGGCAGTTTCACAGTAGGATGTGGGGTTAGCCAGCCTGGGGAACTGGAGTATCTCATCCATGAATCACAGTTCACAGTACCAGTCTGAACATGAGCTGCTCTGCAGCTATTGCTGCTGTCACTACATTACCACTGACATCTCTTTGCCTTGTACACTTCTCCTTCCTACAGGTATGCCTTTTCTATTTGTAAATGTTATGTCCTCTGGGATACATGTCAGTGAAATGGATCAGTTTTATTTTTGGATGATGTATATCTCTTAACTTCCAGCTTTGAGAAGTCCACTTATCTGTTGGTAGAAAGCATTTACCACCAAGGTACTATGTGTATGTGTTCAAGGTGTTCTCTGTAGCTGTGTGGAAGGGCTCAGCTCAGGAACCATGATCCTGCTGCTGTGAGTATGATGTGATAACACAGTCCCAGATTGCAGCAAGGGAAATTTTGGGAGGCTTAGAAAACAATCTTCACAGTGAGGATGGTCAGGCACTGGAATAGATGTCCACAGGTGGTGACGCTCGCTGTATGGTGATGCACTCCGTTATATTGTGAAATAAGAACAGCGGTTTAAACCAAAAAGTATATCCTTGGTGCTAAATTACACGGTGTAGACATAGAATAGTGCTAAAGTACTTTGACACTGCGTGTTGCAAAGCCTTCCTAGGAATCTTTCTGCATCCTGCTTTGGGGCAGATCCTTTGAGTAACAGCCAAATATCAGCACCAGGTGTGATGGGTGCAACTCTGTACCAGCAAAAGCTGGCATGTTGTTGTGGCAGAGGCAGAAGGTTGTTCACTATTTAAGGTGAAAAACTCTTTTCCTGCTCTCAGTGTGTTACCTTAACTTTATGGACTGCTGCTCGCATAATTGGCTGCGTACGCCTGGCGAATGTAAAATTTAATCTTAAATATCTTTTGCAGTATTATGCTAAACCACAAGGTGGCACTAGAAGATTGTAATAATACGGCGTAATTAAGCCCTCCCCCTCAGTCTTTGACCGAGAAAGCGTGAATCTTTACATTAAATGATGTAAACCTTTGGAATTGGCTATTTCTCTTTCTTCTGATTTTTTTGCTTCACTTCCCAGCGGTATTTAGTAAAGTTTTCTCAAGAGTAAAATGGAAATACATCTGTGCGCAGTATAGCTATTACAACAGTACAACAAAGTACTAGACAAAATAACATCCCTTTGTTTTTAAACATGTATTCATTAATGGTGGTGAACTTGGCAGCTATCTCTCTTTTTGTAGCCAAGTATTTATACCTCAGCAGCAACTGCATGCAAAAGTAGGTATTTAATTTCCTCTGTAATTTCTTTGATACGTTGTCTGAAGCTTTCTCTTCCCTTGTAAAGCAAAGATGAAAACCTATTTCAGGTTTTCATCAAAGGTGAAAATTCTTCCAAGATTTGTCCATTTCTAACAAAGATCTTGCAGTACTCTGGTCCAAATGTCTCGCTTTGTTTTAATGCCAAATGTAGACTTTGGTGAACAAAAGCAGTTAATTATTGTATTGCTAGTACAGGTGAAATTTGACACATTTTCACATGGGTTTAAAAAGTACATAGCTTCTTCCCATATTCTCACATTTCTTTCTTATCCTCTAAATACTGAAAATATTGAAGCTGGTTCATGCTTGAGAAAAGTAGAAAGATGCTGTGCATTTGAGTGGGCTGATGTCTGACTGAAGATTGTCCTTTACACCTATGACTAAGAGAATTCGCTCTAGATAACACTTAAAAAAAAACCCCAAAAGCAAACAACAACAACAAAAAAACCTCTTTCAGGGCCTTTTTAGCCCTAATTACTGTAGTTGCAGTGTAAAATCCTGACTCTGAAATGCAAACAGCTTTGAATGATTTTAAGGATATTCCATGCTGGCCTCAACACCTTGCCACATGAAATCATTTACTAGATGAGGGACTTAGACAAGATCTGTTTCTAAAAATTCTTTTCATTGAAAGAGGTATCCAAATAAGATTTCTCACAAAGGCTCAGCTCCACTTCATTTGGAGGAAGGCTCAAAACTCTAATTTATCTGAAGAAGAACAGACTGGCAGCCCAAATTTATGGGCCTAAAAAACAACAGGCAGAGTTGTTTCCAAGTTGTTTCATGGTAGCTCATTTTGCCGTGTAGGAAAAATGACACTAAGTTGTGTCATTATGAAAAGTAAAATATCCCACACACTCAGGTTCTGCTACTCACTGGGCTCCTAGCAAAATCAGTGTGGTAGGTAGTTTACAAACCTGCCATGAAGTAGAAGCAATCTGAAAGGGTGCAGAGCTCCACATACCACACTGGGGACTTGCCCAGGAGCCCGTTTTTGCTTAGCTACAGCCGGTGGCAACAGTATTTGGCATAAAGAGTCCAGTGTCTGAGCTGAGCTCTCAGGCTGTTCTAACCAAGATAATTTATCCTTTTATCAGCTGCTTTCTTAAAGGAGAATAAGCCTTCTTCAGGACAACAGAAATTCCAGTCATTCACCACCTGTACTTCCTTTTCTGAAGTCAGCAGAGCTCTGAGGCTCTTTATTACACTGCATAAAAGCTGTAGCCCCAGCCTGGCTCCCCATGAATGGGTGAGTGTGCAGCAGAAGACCCAGCACCACTGCCTATCAGCCTTGCTCTGAAAATGGTAGAGGGAAAGACACTAGGCGATCTTCTTTCAGTGACAGTAATGCTGTGTCAGGAAGTTTATCCCCACTTGCAATATAGTGAATGGAAAACAGTTGACTATGCTGCTTCAGAAGGTGCAGCTACCTGGTGTCATTTTGACACATGCGATATAGTGCTAGGATGTCTTACTGTGGCAGGCTTTCAGGGAGAAGTTTTGACATTGTTCCTCATTCTCAATGGAGTGGCCTTCTCCCTGAATGCTCAGGGTTTGTGCAGCTTTCTGACCCAAACCTTGAAGAGCAATGTGTTCCCAGGAGCCCAAAAGCTTTGACAGTGACTTGAGCTGTAAGCATCTCTCCTTCCTCTGGCTGGGCAGGCAGTCAAAAAGCCTGTGGGGACTTTCCTGCTTTCTTCCTTGCCATTATACAGAAAGAAAAGACAACGGAACTTGCAGATTTTCTCCCACGCCAATACCTGCTTCAAAACAATTTAACTCTCACATTTTAGCTCGTGTGTAAAGCCTTCCCAGTCGACATTATAAACATTGTGTTATTTTGCAATTTTAAACCATACACATACGAACAGAAATTTTAATAAAAGTTTTGTTATCAAGTGTTATTATTTCAACAAGTGTTGCTGTCAGCTAATAATCCCTAGAGTGGCCATCATGAAGTATTCCAATAATTGGATTTTAATTAAAAATTCACTTAGTCCTACACTATTTTTGAAATCTAATTATGTCTTCAGAAAACTCAACCAAGTTGTGGCATTTTCTGGACAACGTACAGACTCAGTACAGACTCCTTCCATTACTTTAAGTTCTTTTTTCTTCTTTCTTTTCTTATGGGTATTATTAAAGCTCTTCTATTCCCTGTATTGCCACTGTAGAAAATTGTCGTGATCTAATGCATGAAATAAACATGGAATGAAAATACAAATCTGTTATGCACATTATGTTAGAAAAGAAGTTCCCTATGCAAAGAGGATTAGAAATCTTTTTTACTTATTCTATTAATGATCTTGAGATTTTCTCCCCTCTTGGATTTAAAGGCATTATTAATGAGAAAATCCTGAAGATAAAACTGGCTGTAAATTTTATTCATATAGACAATAATTTATGTTTCACTCACCTCAAGTATTTTGGGAAAAATCCTGAGTGTATATATGCTCCCTGAGTGTTACCTGAAGTAAGTCTAGTGAAGCTGGTAGGCTTCTTATTTGTATCACAGAACCACAGAGTGATCCAGACACAGCTGTTTGTACATTACTTTTAGTCCTTTTTGATGCTGAATGTCACATCTCACTCCAGCATTGTGAGTCCTCATGACATAGTGACAGGAGGAATAGCAAACACCATGAATTCAAGGCAGTTCTCTTCAAGTGGTTGGAGTATTCCTGTATTTTTCCACATGGAATACGGAGGAACACCACTTTGTGGTATGTCTTTGACTGCAGGTAGGCAGAAATCATTGTAATAAAAATAAAAGTCTTGCAGAGATATTTTTATATTTAGAAATATGAATGGTACATACAGTCATATTATGACCTTGAAAGAATGGAAAATAAAATGTGACAAGGGAATCTGTTTGTAGTATTTATACTAAGCATAAAAATACACTGTTCAAACATGAAGATTTCCTTGAAACAAAAGAAATCTATTTAAAATGTGAAGAGGGGAAGGGATAAGAAGAGAAGGTCTGATGAATGAATGGTTGGCAATATGAAGAACATTTCAGTAAGATTATTTACATGAATGATATGAAGTATCTGGCCTGCACACTGTATAGTACAAATATAGAAAGCTGTGGAGATCATAATCTGTCATTGTAGTGCATATGCAACTCCAGTGGAATTCAATAGTACTTCAACATGCATATAGATGAGATACTGGAGTTGCATGTGTACTGCTTATGGACTGTACAGTGTACAGGCCAGATGCCTCATATCACTCATGTAAATAATATTAATGAAATGTTCTTCATATTACCAACCATTCATTCATCAGACCTTCTCTTCTTATCCCTTCCTCTCTTCATATTTTAAAGATTTCATCTTTCTCTGGCTCACCTTTGCCTTCTTTCTTTTTTCCAAGCAGTATTTCCAAAAATAAGAAACATGGCCTATAAAAATAGTATTGCATAGGATTTAGTTCTGTTTACGATTTTTATTTCACACATAATTGGCCATGTTTAAGCAGGTTAGCTACATTGTGCAGTAAGTTTAGCATAGTCATTTGATATTTATCATTGCAGCATTGTATTTTCTTCTAGTGCCTCAAGCAATTAAACCATGTGCTCATATTCTGTTGGAATCTGTAGCAATTATTAATCACTTGCCATTGTCTTTGGATTTTCAGCTTGTGACCCTTTCAGTTCTGCAATCCAGGAAGCTATCTTTGCAGTAACAGGGAAGATGACTAAAGGTTAGGATGTATTTCAAGGCTTTAAAAATAGAACAATTGAATTTAAAATTCTAATTGGTCTTTTTAAAAGTCCATTAGTAAGCCTGGAATTTGTGATTCCAGGCTTACTAATGACACCACCTCGCTGACACTACCTTGCTGGAGACCTCATTGCTAAGATTCCAAAGAGTATCCAAATGGTCAAAATTAAAATTCACTTAAAAAAAATATCAAATATTCCACTTAAGCTGCTGTACCAATATTACAGAATCAGATAAAAGTCAAAAGACTGTGTCCAAAAGTTCTTAATGTTGGATTTTCTTAAGCATTTCATCTTCTTTGAAAAAAAAATCACATGTTCACAGCTGGAATACTTTGGAGCCTGCTTTTTTCTGGAGTGATAATGGAGGGAAGGAGCAATCCAAACAGCATTTCTGAAGCAGCCCTTGGTTCCACTGTAGCTGAAGAGTTTGCCTCAGTGGCCTCTGGCTAAGGAGGTCAGCTGAAGCACAAAGATGCTCTCATTGAAGCCAATGAGACCTTGGATCAGCCATAACCTGACAGAAAGCAGGTTCATCTGTCCTGAAGAACTCTGCCTCAAGAGCCTGCTCACAACACAAGCAGGTATCACATACACTGGGCTGTTTGTAAAAGACTTTGCTGAATTTACTGGGGAATGACATTTTAGTGGGCTAAAGTAAAAAGGAACCATGCTTGTGACTCCAATGGAGCTAGAGGCTCCTCCACAGGGCTCCTCTAAATGGGATGTAAGGATCTGGGTAAAAAAAAATGGAAGGACCTTCTATTTGACCAGCTGAAGGAATAATTCTTCTCTGAGGACTACTTCTTTATCACCTCCAATATGAAGACATTAGTGATCAGACCTTGGAGAAGCTGAATCAAGTTACACAGAAAGTAGAGTTGAATCATATCTTCCTCAAGAGCATGACCCACTGAAATCTGGTGGACTTTGCATTTGCTTTTTCTGCTCCATATATTAACCTGGCAATCTCATATCAAAGGTAAGAGTAACCACGCTCTACCTAAACAGCATCTTATTGCAAAGATCAGCAGTACACTCCATGCAGTTTACGGCATTTTTTTTTTCCTGTGCAAAGACAGCATCTATCTATCTATCTATCTATCTATGTATCTCTGTCTAGATTGACTACTAAGTGCGGACATGTGGACTCTCACTTACGGGGAAGCATGAGTGAAATAGATAGGAAGGAGGTGGTTGAAAGGGAAAAGTCAGCTGTAATTTCTTGTCTGTTACCCATGTGATACAAGAAGTCCCTAGGCAGCTTTAGCCTGCACTATAATGCAGAGGCTGTCTGTAGGAGCAGGATGACAATATGATTCCTCGCAGGCTGCGCACTTCAAAGTTGTGACGTGAATATTCCACATGTCTAGTAGAGTGATGGTGCTGGAGACATACAGAGGTGTCCATCTTCCAGGTGTTTGGAGCAGAAATGGCCATGAGGGAGGCTCTGATGTAGCTCTTTCAAAGAGTGACTTACTCATTACCTCCCCCTTCCTTTCCCCACTCCCCTTCTATGACAGTGTTCCAAACTCAAACAGTCGAATTAAAACAGTGGTTTACAGCTTGGTACTGAAGCCTCAGATTGCAGATATTAATTACCAGGACGTGCTCCGAGGGAAGCAAGGATTTGGCAGGACAACTGAAGTCCTCTCTTTCCCTTCTCTGTACAGCATGCTGGCTTGCTTCTTGGTTCCCCTTTGGGAGGTGATAAATCTGGGCTTTACTATCGAGGCTGGGCATTTGGTAAGGGTACACTGTGCTGCTGGCATCCTCCCCTTCACCCTGTCCCAGTGTCACACTGGTAAGATAGGGTTTGGGGGATGGAATCGGGCAGGAGAACCCTCACAAGACTCCTTGTAAAGAAGAAGGAAAACAAGGTCGATGGGACCTTTTCCTTTGCATGACAGCTGGAGGGATTAGCCGCAGCACCGAGCAGGGATGAGCGTTCCAGCTTCGCTCCGAGGGGCTGTCCAGCTACAGGTTCCTGCTTGCGGGAACGAAGCAACCGTTTAATCCCAGAGCTTGGCTTCCGCAGCCGACACATAGCTCTGCTCCAAGATCCCGCCGCCTCGGTGCCTGGCTGGCGGGCTCGCTGCCCGCCCGGGCTGAGCAGCACGGTCGTTGCACGGGACACCCCCGAGGGAGGTGGAAAAAAACTAAAATGAAAGGAAGGAGAGAGGGAAGAGCTGCTCTTCCAGGCTCCTTCCAGGCGCTGGGCAAACCACCGCCTCCCGCCCGCTGGAGGGGAGGGAAAGGGGTCGTGCCCCAGGCGGCAGAGCGGGCAGCGCAGGCACCCCGGCGGAGGAAGGCAGCAGCACGGGCAGGACAAGCAGTCCGGGCAAGGCAGGCAGAGCGGGAAGGGCAGGCAGTGCGGGCAGCGCAAGACAGCTCGCGCAGCCCGGGGAGGGCTCTAATTCATCACCCCGTTCAGAGGAGAGGATGGGACGCAGCTAAACTCCCCTTTCTCCCTCCTCCCTTCCCCCTTCGCCAGGAAAGCCCCCACCCCCTCTTCTCCCCCCTTCGCTGCTCTTTTTCTCTCCCCAAACAGTGAGCTCGGACAGTGCTTGGCTCCAGCGCTTTATTTTAAGATGATCGACCAAGGTCTTCGCAGATAGGTTTTATCCGAAGTTAAATAGCAGGCGCTGGTCGCTCCCTCGCCAATAAGTCATTTTTAATAGAGACAAATCGCCCTGGACGCCCCGGAGAGCCGGTGCCGCTGCTCCTGCCCGCGTTCCCCGCAGAAGCGGAGCGGGCAGCCCCGGCAGCTCCCTCCTCCCGTAAGTGTCCTGTTTGGCGGAGCCGGAGAGCGGCCGTGTGCAGAGAAGGGGAGGCGAGAGGGGGGGAGAGCCTGCCAGCCGCCCCGCAGCCCTGACAGTGCCTGCGCCGGATGCACAGCGGCCGCGGGACACCTCGGCGCGGAGCACGGCGAGGAGATGTGCAGGGGCGGCGGGCTGCGCCGCGGAGCTCAGCCCCTCTAGGCTCGCCCATGGAGCGCCCCGCGGAGCCCCGGCCGCCGTCGGACCCCCCACGCCGTACGTATCCCCGCCGCCCCCCCCCGCCCCGGGGCGGCGGGGCTGTCCGCTGGGCGCGGAGGGGGGCTGGGGCCGGGGGTGGGGGTCCGTGCCGTTC
>WYDI02017868.1:0-35344 GCA_009867235.2 Psittacus erithacus | reverse complement strand
AAAGTTAGAAACACAGTGCTGCACCAGCCACTAAGAAGGAGAAAAAATGACTGCTACTGCTGAACCCATGACAATGAGCTGATTAATTGCTAAATAAAACATTAGAAAACTTGAATCTACCCCAAGGAGTTTGCAGTTGCATTGTAGTATTGACACAGCATCTAGAGAAGAAGAGGTAGATAGCTTCCCTTCCTTCAGCTTAAGTTTCCGTTGTACTTAATACACTAAGGTTTTTAATACACAGTTCCAGATGATGTGTTTACCAGTGCAGTTAGCCTGCATAGAACACTAATAGAAGGCTTCACGTGGAAAGATGGTTGGGATGCATCGCATAAGGAGGGAGGTGCTCCATAAAGGAGGTAAATGTTAATATTAAATATTTATGCAGATAAAGGCTAAGAAAAAAAAAAAAAATTGCGTAGGTATCTGAATGATGAAAGGTTAAAATGCATTGCATCAAAAAGAGATATTCACGGTAAGATAATCTTTGTTTCTCTATATCAAAACTGAAATCTTAAAGAGAAGTCATACTCATTGAGCTTGTAGTGAAGTTTTTGTTAGCAAGTGTAAGACTGACATAGCCACTATTGCTAAACTCTAGAGCTTAAGGCTGTCAAACCCAGAAATATTTTTAATTTTCTACTTATTTTAATTTGAAAGTGGTTTTAGTGTATTTTTTAACTTTCATATATCCAGCTTTTTTTCCATAAATTGTGAGGACTATAAATGTTTTTAGTGAGATGTTTGAAGATATTTGAATAGAAATGGTCATATTTGAATGTAGTCTTGATCGCAAAGGCTGGAAGAATCAAATAAAAGTACTGAAAGTAGGCAAAAAGTACTAAAAGTAGGCAAATAATTAACTCAGCAACAATGAACAGAAGAATTAGCATTTTAGTTAAGGTATGTGACAAAATGCTGTGACTGTGTTTCTCCAAATATTCCCCTTTAATAATGAAAAACATTTTGGTCTTCATCGCTGGCTCTGTCTACCCTGCAGTTTTCAGACTTGCCTCCATCACCAGCCAGTGCTGCCTGTGTTCTCTGTCATGCAATTGTACAGAGAAGTTGCACAGTCCTAGTCCTGCTCAAGATATACGTGAACTGGACCACCATAAGCCGTGTAAAACCACAGGTTTACAAACTGCTCCTGTTTGTCAAAGAATTCAGTTACACAGATTTTACACAAACAGGAATTCATTACAAAACCCCAGGCATAAAGTTATTTACACCATTTGTAGTTTAAGCAAGTAATTTTTAGCTTAACTTTACCTGTTCAGGAATAATCAATCAGTTGAATTCAGCTGATGTTTTTCTTTGTGAGTAGAAAATGATGCACAGTTAGGGATTTATTGTGTGGGACACGGCTATAATTCATATGATGTTAGCAGCCCTCCTTTTAGCCTTGCAATGGAAACGGTGAGAGCTGGTTTTGAATGTTCCCTGGGGAAAATACAGTCCTTGGGAGCACATAAAGATTTAAGTTTGTGCATTTTCCCCTCAGCTTTGTCCTACAGCTGCTGAGCAGTGACTTTGAGTCCAATGTAAAGCTGTGGGAGATCAATAATGACATTTCTGTCAAATGCAACACATCTGGATCGGGTCTGACTTGACTTTTTCTCTTTAGAATTTGTGTTTAAGAAAGACGTAAGACTTTGTATTTGACAAAGACATTGGTCCTTGCATGGTCTTGGTCCTTACCGTATGCTGAAAAAGTAGTTAGCTCTAAAACATCAGGGTGTAGTAAGCGCAATTTCTGTTACATTTCTTTGGTGCACTTAGTTGCCCCAAAGTGTGCAGGTGTAGTGTGAATCCCAGAGGGCACAATGAGATGTGCTGCGTGGAAGAAGCATACCACACTCTTGGATTATGTTTTTTCTAATAAAACAAGCACCAGAAATGAAGGATCTAAATAAAAGAGAGGCCAGACAGAGTGCAGAGGCACTTACCGGTTTGGTTAAAACTGCTGCTATTGGAAATAGCAAAAACCAAGTTTTCTGATAAAATCCTAGATATCTGCAGAAAGTGGGATTTCTAAAAGTTTTATAGTCCTGTGCTGAAGGAAGTGCAGCATCAGTAATGTGTATTGTGTAAAAAAAGATTGCCACTCTTCAGAATATAGAACTTGAGAAAGAAGCTGGAAAATGCCTAATAATTTTGACTCCTCCACTCACGATTGTCAGCAAAACTACTACACCCTTCCACACTGAGGGTGGTTATCTTGGAGCAGCATATCTTTAGTACCCCATTCTAGACTTACCTCTGCCACTCTCACTCCTGTCCTCCTTACCTGATACATCAGGCACAATGCACAGGGACAGTATGTGGCCCAGCACTGGAAAGCTGGTGTATGTCTGTCCCAGGGAGCTGTGCATTCAGGGGACCTTTAGACCAGAAGAGACTGTGTTAGCAAATAGTATCTGGAGTTGAAGCCACAATGGCTGGATGTAATGCGAACAGAGTAAAAGGAGTCCTGGATAGGCAGAGAGAAAGTCATACTTGAATAGATCTTGTGCGTACATCCAGTTCATGATACAAGCAAGTGTAGATTAAGTGGGTGTTCTGGGAGTCTGGCTCACAATTCCAACCCATTGCCAGGAATTTGCAATTGCAAAATTTGCAGCATATGCAGAAACATTCATTTATTTACCAGATTATGCTTGGCAAGGGTGCAATTAAGCACATTAGGCTGTTTTATTCATGTCTGTGTTCAACCAGGTTCTGTAGATGCAAGGAGCCCATTCACACAAAGGGCAGTTGTGGACATACTGGTTTTCTGCAGCCCACGTTACTCCAGGGAACCTGGAAGCAGCTTGTTCAGCTCAGGGGGAGTCTGTTTGCAGCACCATTCAATATGCTGAATCATGACTTCCTCCTATTTGTCTAGTAACCCAAAACGTCTTGTAGGAAAAACAGGTCTTGAATTCTAACTACTATGGTAAGGGGTTTGGAACTAAATGATTTTTAAAGTCCCTCCCAACCCAAACCGTTCTTTGATTCTATGAGGAAAGACATTTCCACTAGAAAAGACTGAAACTAGAAAGGAAAATTTATGCCTTTCTTTATACTTTGAAATAAACTATCGTTACTTTCCAGTTCACTTTTAAACTGTATCTTGTGATTTTTATTATTAATGCAAGACTTAAAATGATACCAGCAAAAATACTTATGGTATATATTATCATGTGACATCTTCCACTTTGAGAACCAATGCAAGAAGAAAAATCTAAGCAAAATACTTATGTTAGTGTCTGTGCAGACGTATAAAGCAATTTATTAAAGCCCATGGTACCAAAAAAAAGTAGGCTGTTGCTCTCAAGAAAAGCGGTTCGAGGTTCAGTACATAACGAAAAAATGCATTGATTTATGGGTGGGCAGTGATTTTTTAAATGCGTAGGAAACTCTTAAGGACTATTCATGCTGACCTGCTTTGTGCCACTGCCTCAGACTAGCACTCAATTCTTTGATGTGCATGTTTATAAAATTACACTTTACGTACAGCCTACTGCATGGTAATTTTTAAAAGGCCCTGGAGCTCTTTGCAGTCAGAGCAGCTGAGCAGAAAATGCCATCTACAGCATGAAAAATTATGAAACAGCCGAACTAAAATTGCCTAATATCAGTGAGGTTTGGTAATGCACTACTTTCTGTATGCTGACATGCTTTAAAGTGAAATCTTGCAAGCAGTGTAAAGTTATCACTCTCCTCAACTGGCAAACAAGTATTACATCTGCTTCTTTCAGTGTTCTACTGTCCTCTCAGCTCCTTGGAAGGGTTTGATGGTGGTGGCCAGGTAGTTGTTACAAATTGAATGCTGTTCACCAGTGCCTGGACCTTTCTCCTGAGGCAGGGACAGGCAGCAGACCTGCCTGCACGTGGTGTGCCCAGGTTGAGGACCGTATGCAGTGGCTGACAAAGGTGCAGGAGGCAGTGAGGTGGCTGTGTAACATCAGGGAAGCTGAGAAGGTGTTAGCTGGTTTGAAGAGCGTACTGCAGTGAACCCACAACCAAACAGCCAAATCTCCCCTGCTGGCACACACAGAAGGGAGGGGGCCAATAATACAGAAGCGTGGAAGCTTGCAACAGCAAGGACATGCAGGAGGAAGTGACTTTCCCCAGTGCCCGAGGTGCCTTTGCAGAACTACTTCATTGCTTTGCAGACCAAACAAGAAAGACGTGTCACATCAGGAGAGATGCTGGAGCTAAGGCAGCCTGATATGCTCCCTGTATAACGACCGGAACAACTGAAAAAGGCAATGGGTGTGGGTTTGCTCAATGAAGTGGTAAATGCTCCATCCCTGGCAGTTGGAAGGCCAGGCTGGACTGAGCCTTGAGAGACATGGTCTAGTGTGAGGCATCCCTGCGCATGGCAGGGGGGGTTGGAACTAAATGATCTTAAGGTCTTTTCCAACCCTAACTATTCTATGATTTTATGATTGTATGATAGTAGTAGGAGACTTTATCCTGAGAGGTACAGAGGCACGCACTTGCTGACCTTTGGACTTGGTCAGCCTGGAGAACAGAAGGCTCAGGGGAGACATTATAGCAGCCTTTCAGTACCTAGAAGGGGTGTACAAAAAAGCTGGAGAGGTACTTTTCACAGAGGCAAGTAGTGATAGGACAAGGGGTAATGGTTTTAAACTGACGGAGGGTAGATTTAAATCAGATACTAGGAAGAAGTTCTTTACTGTGAAGGTACTGAAGCAGCTTTGGGAACAGGTTACCCAGGGAAGTTGTGTCTGCCCCATCCCTGGCAGTGTTCAAGGCCAGGTCGGATGGGGCTTTGAGCAACCTGGTCTAGTGGAAGATGTCCCTGCCCATGGCAGGGGGTTGGAACTAGATGATCTTTAAGATCCCTTCCAACACGAACCATCCTACGATTCTATGATTCTGTGACCAGGTTGTAGGGATTTTTAGCAGGAATGTTCAACATCATCTTCTTGTCATCATGTTCCAGAACTGGTGTGTCCTGGTGGTGGTTCCCCTCTGTCTTTCTCACCGATGGCTTGATGCCAGTGGGAGCTTTGCATCTCCACAGAGAACAAGTTAGGCAGCATCTTGTGTCCTCCTATATACTAAGCCACATGTGAGTATCAGATGTAGGAATTATTTAATCTTCTCAAGTTCCAGAAATTGTTTTTTTACTATGAAGTACTTAAGGGACTTATATGTACTGCTTTTGCAGTTAAGATATTTTTTTCTGAAAGCTACCATACCCTTTATTTTCTTTATTTTTTTAACAGAAGAAGTGTACTAATTGTACTCATCCTTATGTCTGCTAAAACTGCAGAAGGGATGGCATTTGCTATTATAATTTTTGGGCTTAACTGCTATAAAGTCTAGTTTCAAAGAATAACCCGGTACACACAGGTTCATGAAGAAAATCCATAGAGAAAAATAGAGTACCTGACGAGCTGAGAGCTCCCTTCTCTTGGGGAGACAGATGCAGAAGGGATGAGGTATGGCCACCAGAAGGTGACCCATACAGCTCTGTGTGGCTGAGTGTGGAGGGGGAAGTCAAGAAACATTTAAAACAATCCCATCTATGAATGCCTTGGAAATGATGTACAGAAAACTTCTTTATGGGTGTAATAAGAGTTACTAAAGTAAGAGTTTCATGCACCCCAGAGTGTCTTGCTCTTTCAGAGAATTTTTTTAGAAAAATATTAGCGAAATTCGGACCATGCCATCTTTTCCATACCCTGCATTGTTTCTTAATGGGTAAAAAAAATCTGTAAGTTTCACAGTCCTCTGGAGTTGAGAATTTTGGTTCTTCTTTTGCATTTTTCAGTGGGAAAATGAACCTGAGAGATAAAGCAGCAAGCCATCCAGTCACTGCAATGTCTATTTTAGTCTCTGGAGCATCTTAATGTAGCTGCAGTAAGAGAGGCTTAGTCACAACTAGCTTAACTAGATTAACTGCCTAAGTATTTAGCTTCTCACAGAGGTTTGCCAGCCAGTCTTGACTTCTGCCCTGCTGTAACTAAACCTCAAATAGTAGTTTAGTTAAAGCAGCAGTCTTCTGAGCTTGGTGGTTTATCTCAATGAGGATCATACAGTCAGGATAACTGGAAGATGAACATTTGTATATTGAGAAACAACAAAAAAAAGTACAGTCTTAAGAGGCAGGATGGCATAAAAAAACTGTCTAAACCTCAGTGAGAGAAAGATGAGTTTCTGATCTCCATTTCAAAAAACAAAGCATAATATGCACTGTAATTCTTGTCTGATGGGTTAGAAGGCAATAAAAACATCTTTTCAACACAGCCTCTGATAACTGCATTACAGACAGCTTTTGAAACTAGTAATTTGTTCATTACTTAGAATGCAACAATTTGCATTCTGGGTAATTAACTAGGATTGATAGAAGAAAAAAAGGCGTTTCTCCGTGAGGTGTACTACTGTTCTTCCAAGTTGAAGTATGGTGCAGAATTGTATCTGTGCTCCAAATCTGCTGACCTGTCCTGAAGTAAAGCTGCCTATGCACACAAGTCACTGGGGCCAAACTGCTAAAGTAATAAATAAAGCCTGAGGGGAAACTAGTTTGCCATTTCTACTTGATACTGGATTGTAATTTTAAGCTTGGCCAGCGGGCTGGGGTTAAGAGTGGAAAGAAAAATATTCTTCTGGCAAATGAAAGTATATAAATAAGAAACAAAAATACACTCCAAAAGTTGGTTTTTTAAATAATGAATGTGTTTTTTTTAATACAGCATTTCTTAGGAAAATGTCTCCAAATGGGAAGGTGGTGGTTTTTCATGGTTTTTTTTTAGTCTTGAAGCTGATTGATCCACACTTGAGTTGAATTTCTTGAAAGTAGCAGGTTGACTCATGGGAACATTGAATAAGAAGGGTGAATGGATTTCAAGTTTGAAACTACATGACTATGAGAGATACAATATGTGCTATTCTTAAAAAAGATGCTAAAAAAGAGGAAAAGCGAGCAATTCACACACAATCTCTACATGAATATTTGTTTTAACTTTTCCAGTCCACTGCTTGAAGCATTAGGTCTTCTTGTCTCATGCAAATCTAAGCCACTCACAGCTTCCTCAGAAAAGTGCCCCTGATTAAAAAAGTCCACTGTGGTCATGCAACTCATAAGCATGATAATGCTCTATGGGTTTAAGAAACAAGGTCAGTTCTTGCACAATAGGAGAGAATAGAGCAAGAATTCCAGTTGTAGGTGCTTGTTGTAAATGTACATAGATGATTTCTTCATTAAATTCCTTTTCAGGGCAGTAATGGTAGTTTTTAACGTCTCATATTTGAGTGTAATTCAACAAGAATAGCAGTTCCTTGCTTACTAGTATTTGTTGAGTCTCATGATTTCTGTTGATACAGAAGTTACCTTTAAAAATTACCTTTTGAAAAGAAATACAAGCATGGGAAAGAAGATGTGCTATAAATGCCTTGCAACATATAAAGAAATGTTTTTTGAGCTGACTGAGGATGCATTGTTAGCAATAATCAGCAGTTGACTAAGCCAAGAAGTAGCTTGTCCTTGAAACAAAAATTGTGTTTGGAGGCATGTGTTTGTGGGGCTAAGGCCCTTTTCAAAAATATGTGCACTCACTCATATAATGTCAAGAATAAAAGCAATATTCCCAATACATCTTAATAACTAGAGAAGCCCTAGAATGCAGTCTGGACTTTGGAATTATTTAAAAAATTAAACAGGGGGGAGATGGCAGAGAGAAGCAAAACAATCAGACAACGCTGACTTAGATTTTAACACTGGGGGTAGCAGCCATTAGTTCAGGAGAGAAAAAGGAGTGTAAATTATCCCTAACATTTCCTAGAATAGCATCTTGCTCTTCTATATATTCTATATACATATATTCTGTATATTATTGTGTAGCAAAGGATATAGGTTGCACTTGAATCTTCTACCCAGCTCCACCATGGCCTTAGATAATTTGCTTGAATACCCTGCATCTCTTTCTGTCCTGTAATTTCTTGCTTCACAGTGACAGCTAGGTTGAATTTACTAACTCTGTGTATAATGCCTGTGAGTTTTTTGAGGAAATAGCATAAATATCCATAAACTACTGTGATCATCTGCATCTGTAACTGTATAAATTGAACAAGGGAGTAGAGTTGTTATTTTGAGACTTGCGCTTTTCATGTCTGTAAGCCAGCATGCTGAATGCAAAAGTAACAGGAACATATGTGAGACATTTCAGTGCTCACTGGGGGATATTTACTCCATGAGCCAGTGAATGAAGTGGAAAGAGTAAATCACAACCAGGACAATCTAATCAGTGACTAATAAAATGCTGTTTTTCGCACCAGGAAAACCTGTACTGACATCTTTCCAGCCAAGAATTTGAAATTTCTGAGGACACAGAACAGCTTTGAGAATTTAACAACTTTCCACTCTCCCCCAAACTTATGGTACAAAAAGAATACATGTAGCATCTTTACTTTTACTCTGGTACCCATAAATCCATATTTATTTATATATAGACAGATACATAAACTGGCATATACATATAACACACTAAAAAAGATTTTCACTTATTTCAGGATTTTTCAATTTGGGATCATTAAATAACCTTGAAACTGATATTTTTTTATATAGCTGATTGAAGTAATTGCACAAAAAATAGGGAGAAGAAATATACCAAAAACTATATACTGGTCAGTGGTTGCTGGAGTGCTTATACTTATCGATGCTGAACATGGAGAGTCACTCTAAAAGACAGACTTTGCCACCTGCCATCACAAGATCTCATGTCATGGAGATGAGAAGAGGGAGTCAGGGACTGGTACCAAAGGCAAAGCAAAAAGCAAAACAAAACAAAACAAAAACTAGAACAGGGAAAAGATCTGGTTTAAATATTGCAGTAATAAGGCAGTCTTAAAGTAGATTTTGGATAGACAAGAGATGTGCAAGAGGAGTGGGTGTAGTAATACAGAAAAGAAAAAAAATGCTAATTACTAGATTTCTTCAAACATATGTCCATCATGCCAATTTCAGCCACTTTTCTCTGAATTTTCTAGCATCGAAAAGTAATGTTGATATTCTGGCTTCCCCCATTTAGTATTGTTTCTCTCCCTAAATACCATGTAAACATATCTTCTTGGTTTTCTTCTTCATTTTTCCTCTTCTGTTAAGATCTTTGTGTCAGATTTCTACCTCTTTCAGGTGAAAAACATCCTGACAAAAAATAATCATGCATTTGGGTAAATATTGACTTTGGAGTTTTATGAATATTAGGATTTACAATTCCTTATTGTCAACTTTGATTTCAGATATGCATAGGATCTCTGTGCTTCTCAGAACAATTAACCTTCATTATTTACCACAGGGGTCAGTATTAATGCACATATTATTTAATTCTGTAATTGTATTACTTTCATGCACTGGTTTAGCTTGAAAATGCATGTTCTGAAATCAGGAAAATATGTTGGTGGTATGCCAAAGTGGGATATCGATACAGTACTGTATGCAGAAATTTGAATTAACATAATTGCTGGGATATAGCTACATTATTTCTGGTGTGCTTTAAAGCTTTACATTTAGTTGCATCATCTGGTGCTTCAGCAAATGCTCTGAACTCATCAAGTGGCTGATGGATCTGTTTGTAAAAGGCTTGGATGGTCACTTTGTACGCAACAATAAACCCGCTGTTGTATTTAATGAGGTCAGTGAAGCAACCATGAAAGAAATACATAATTCTGTATCATGAGTCTACAAGCGTAGTATTGCCTAAGCTTTTTAAGTTTAATGAAGCAGCTACTCTACTGCTGAATATTCTTATTAAAAAGTCTCAGCATGGATTTTAAAACTAAAATGTTGCTGATACCATGGTCTCCTTGGAGAGTCCATGGCTCTTATTCTCTTAAAAACCCTGCATCTTTTATGTGTTAATGGTTTTTAAATCAGCCATTTGCTTCATTTTCATTGTAAATGAAGGCCAGTCTGATTTCCCCTGTAAGCCGTCTTATCAGCCTCCAGTTTGCTCTCTGGGGCATGTGTAGTCTGACACAGCTTAAGTAATCCTGTAAAACAAACACTTTGCAAGCATTTTCCTATTTTAGATGCCTCTCTAAGAATGTAAGTCCTTATGTGAAAACTTAACTTGTTTGTGTTACAGCATCCTCATCACATCCTTACATGCGACAAAACCTTACTGCCAAAGAAAGGCATCCATTCCATTCAGGATACTTCTGAAAGCTGGCGCTGATATTTGCTGAAATCCAATGAAATCAAATTACAAGATTTCTGCTGCTGTTCTGGTACTACACAAGTAACAGTGGTGTCTGATGCAAAATGCTTCTTTTTTTTAAATGCAGTGCAGACAAATATGCCTGATTTCGACTTGTGAATATCACAGTAGTAACCTGTAACATTTACATGTGACTGTAGCCAAGTGTCTCAAGTCATGCTAGGAAGTCTTTCTGCCTTTTGCAGAGGGATTAATCCACCCTGTATGTACGCTGTCAGTAACAAACCTGGAGAACAAGCTTGCAGGCACATGGGCCGGTGTTCTGCCTGTTGAGCCACACAGCCTCCTCTCACCAACAGGCGCGCCCACCAAGGAGCATTGCACAAAGGTATCAAGAATTTACGTTTCCAGGCTCTTTCAGGTTGTCAGCATAACCCTTGTTTTCCAATTACCACAGTTAAAAGCATCATACAAAATACACTTTAAGTGATGGAAGAAAAAGCGAAGAAGAGTGGAAAGACACAGGGAAGCTATGATTTCTACCTCACCTTCTGTCATAAATTATTACTGCACACAGGCTGTCATTAAGCAGGTCTATGTGACAAAAGCCCTATACGGGATTATTTGTCAGGTCTGCGCTCTGCATGAGTTAGTGATGGAAGGCACTTAGCAAGAGTGGAGTGTTTTCTCAGGGGATTTGGAGCTCATCGATCATTTTCTCCTGTGATAACATTGATGGACAGGGGCAGTCTTTAAGTTTAAAAGCGCATAATACGAAGATTGTATATTCCTTTGTAGCATTTGGAGGAGGAAGAGACAAAGCGGTTCAGTCTTTCCATTTATCACTCATAACTTCAGGAGTCCACAGAGAACAAAAAAAAAAAGGAGCACAGAGCCCTGGGTTGCTGTTTTTCCATGACACGTAATGCTGTAAGCTTCCCTGTGGTGATTTGGAAGGCTGGGCCAGGGAGGGAACATGTTATATCTCACACCTGGTATTGATCAGTGTGGCAGAGTTGCAGACAGGGAAGGACATGCTCCCTCCCTCTGCCTTACTGCCCTCTACTCTCTCTTTTGTAGATGGGGACTGGCTGCCCACCACCATGAGGACAAACAGAAGCAGATACCTGCCAGGAGTCCCACCAGAGTACCTGCACTCTCCAGCACCCACCAGCAAGACCTTGCCCGGAGCCAGCAGCAGCATCTGCCAGGAGCATGTCATGCCAGTGGCCACCAAGGGTGGGCAGCTGCTCTCCTCTGTCATGCGAACCCTTACCACACAGAGGTATGTGAAGGGTGCCACAAAACCCTTTCCTTCATGGGCTCACACAGGCACTTACGGGAAGATGTGGTGATGTGCTTCATGTGGTCTTACCATGGTACACTTGTAATTAGATTGTTGTCCTAACTTTGTAATGATGGTGCTACATATATAATTAAGTCCTCACCATTATACTTGGTGAAGAATAAGGAAGCAAGCTGTCTAGGGATGCTGCTGCTCAAGTGTGCCAGCTGCAATAATTTGCTCTGATAGATAGTGGGAGGCTCCATCAGGTGCTGGCTGGCATGGGATGCTGCATTTAGCCTGCGTGATGCTGCCAGCAAGTTTCCTTCACACTTCCCAAGCCAGCACGTTTAGCAGCAGACAAGCTATTTCTAGCAGAGGTGCACACACACGTGTTGCTTCTTCAGCAATTGCAAGTGATTGAGAACAGCTCTGTCAATTTAGAATGGCAGATTTCAGTGGTGAAATATACGCTGAAACTATACCCTTTGAAAGCCTGCTTTGGTTGGCTTTGTTGTCATCAGAAGCAAGAAAGAGGATGCTTACGGGTTTGGCCATATGCAGACGTGATACTTGGGTCAGAATTAAGTTCCATTTCACTGGTAGGAGGCTGGAAAGACCACATGGGTCTTGAAGTAGCCCTCGATTTTCACAAAACAGCAAATAATGATAATACAATTCAGTTCACTGCACTCGTGTGAAGGGTGAAATTAGTAACTGCTGCTTCGTGTGTGATGTAACACCTGAAAGGCTGTCTTTTCCCTGTGACTTGTACAATTCTTTTCAAACTTGTGAACTTTGCACGGCTCAGATGTGTGTGCAGAGCATTGAGCACAACTTCTTCCTGTTTTACCAGGCAGGTTGAAAGGAACAGGCTGGCTTCTTTGGACATTCCTGCAGCTACACCTGAGTGAGGTCTAGCTGGGGCATCCTGCAAAAAGCCAGAAGAGGGACAGAGCAAACAGCTGTGTGCCACCATACACTACCTGCTAATGAGCTTTTGTCAGTGCCAGTGATAAAACCTGCTTCTCTGAGGAGATCACCTTATCTGGTGTACGTAGTAGGGAGGGTTGTTTCTAAGATCTCAGTCTCAGCCTTGGCAGTCAGGGCTGAGTTGAAGCTGCAGTGAAATCCATGGTCCAGCAGCACCAGTGCTTGCAGCCTGCTCCTGCTTTCCTCCTGATGCTCCAAGTCTGAGCACCATGGGAAGCCATGTGCTGCCTTCCTTTCAGAAAAAATTTCTCTGTAAAATTGAGAATCATCAGAGTCCTTATGTTTTCACTGTCAGGAGAAGCACCCATCTCCTTTGAACATTAGCATCCCACCACCCGGAAAGTGGGTGCTTTGGGGGAGGCAGTGAGGAGAAATAGCCATAGGCAGCAATGAGGGAGGGATGTGTTTAGCACAGTCCTCCTTTTCAGTGCTTCTTGAGCTGCTTGTGAGATGTCCCAAAGAGAGGGAGAGCTTCCTCAGGGACAAAAGATTCATGCCTGCACACACCTGCCCAATGTTGTGGCCCTGCTTTCAGACCACTGCAGGGCAAGTTGTGCTGTTGCTTCAAGTCCAGTAGTCCTTTGCTGTTGATTACTGAAAACAGCTTACCCTGTAGGTCAGGGGATCATTACTAGCATAAGAGATTGCTACCCTGTATCTCAGAAGGGGTGGCACAGATCATCACTGACTTAAGAGGGGACCAGCTGAGGCAGATTTAAAACTTCCGTGATGTACTTAGAGATTTCTTGAAGTGGCTGCACTGCTGCACTGTGAAGAGGTGGAAAATACAAAGGTACAGAAACCCTTGGTCATCTGTCTTTAATGTGCCACTCTGATGTTTTTCACTCTCCCTCTCTACTTTCTCCCACAACAGGAGAGATATTTTAAACAAGAATTCCGAAGTGCCTGCAACCATCAGCCAGCAGCTTGGTGTACCAACTGCAGAACAAAGTTCGCAAGCTGCAGATGTATCCCAGTTGTTAATTTGTGACATGCAGAGAGAGAGGGTAGATCACAACAATTTTCCCTCCTCCTTCAGCAGCCCCTTTAATGACCAGCCAATATGCAGGATCTGCCATGAGGGCAGCAGCCAGGAAGACCTGCTTTCCCCTTGCAAATGTACAGGAACACTGGGGACCATTCACCGCAGCTGCCTGGAGCGCTGGCTGACGTCTTCAAACACCAGCTACTGTGAACTCTGCCACTTCAGGTTTGCAGTGGAGCGCAAATACAGGCCATTGGTGGAGGTCAGTACATGGGGCATGTCCCCAAAACCTTATCTTTAATATGCAAATAGTGTTTGTTTCAATATAGGTATCACAATAGGTATCACAAAGTCCTTTGGCTGAAGCCAAAGCAAGCTGTGAGTTTTGGGATTGGCATGATGAAGGCAAGAGGTCAGGGAAAGGGCAGAAATAACAAAGCTCTTATTTTGAAGTGAATCAAATCAAGTGAGAAGAATGGGATCGATGGGTTTTGCTTCACTGTAAACTTGAGTGAAGGTGTGGGAAACAGTGTGCAGTGTATTCCTAGTCTACCAGCCAGCTTGGTAGAGGATGGAAGAGAGGTAAGTAGTAATTTCTGTGGAATGTGAGACAAGCATCAGTATTAAATATAGGTCAAGAATATACTTTCACCTTGCTTTTGAGTGAGCAGTAACAAACCAAGGAACCTTAGAAAGGTAATTTCCATGTTAAGCCCAGAAGACGGAGTAGTTCTTAGTCAGTGTCTGGCATGTTTAGCCATTTGTGATGCCATTTGGGATAGCCATAGATGCTCAGTAGCTGCATAAAGTTTGCCAGGTTTGGTGATCGCTATCTTTTGCCTCTCCTATTTTAATTTTTTGTATCAGCTGGTGACACAAGCACTTAAATGCTAAGTTTAGGTTCAGGACTGTGTGTCTTTCCTGTGCATCCTCATTGCTCCCGTGAACTGTAGCAAACTGGTAGAAGGAGATGTGGTATTAAAAATAAGCTTTTATTCACAGATGAGAGAATACAGGATAAAACTGACTGCTGGGTAGTGGGTGAGAGGCCCATGCAGAAAGGGGGTGAGCAATTATCACTGAGGATTACCAAAACTGCTTATGCTGGGTTAAGGAAGGTGTATTTTGTTTTTATGACACAGTATTTAGCACAAAAGCTGTAGTCTAACCAGAGCAAGCCTAGGCCAGCTGTGTTTGATTGCTTGTTTGGTGCTTCTAGCAGGACTCCAGACTCCTCTGGGAAGCTGATCCTGGTTTCAGAAATGCTACTGTTTGTTGAGGATTCTCAGGCTGTTAGGGACTGAGCAGCAAAATCTTTGTGACTGATTCTTTATCGCAATTTGATTTTAGAGTCCAGCTTCTTCAAGCTGTTCCCTTGTGATAGCTGCTCATAGGCTTGCTTTACAGAGATGGGACATGATACTGTTCAGAGCTAATGATCACTGAAGAACTTGAAAGCAAAGCTAACCTGCCGAGGCTGAGCAAGACTGGTTTCTTGATCATTCTCTGATAAAGTGAGGCTTATTTTTGGCAAAAGAAGTAACAAATAGTAGCAACAACAATAATAACAATAATAATGATAAAGCTGTCTTTTTTTCTCAGCTGGACTAATAAGAACCAGGTTCAAGAACATTTCTGAAACATAGTACGCATTGTTAATTGGTGTTTTTCTCTTTGTTACCTAATCTTTTCCAGCTTCTCAGCTACTATACCCACAATATTTTAGTACAGTAATCAATTATTACATGCAGTTGCACAAAAAGTCATAAAAGAAAAAGCAGGTTACTCTTTTTAAGTCTGTTGTGATCTTACACAAGTATGCTTTCAGTTTAGAAGGGAATTGAAGCTGTGCGTTTGAAGTAGAGAGCAGCAGAGACGAAGAGTAACTAAAATGACTTGTACACAAGGGGACAAATTAAGCAGAAGGACATGAGTCAAAGTTTTTTATTTCTGTTAGTATAATTTAAGCTTGCCCTAAAATTTGTACTTATTTAATAGAGAGTGCTTTGAAACAAAAAGAACCTGCTGCAAATAATAACAAAAAATCTAAAATTTCTCAAAGAATGACAAAAGCCGATGCAAGTTTCCAGATTCCCACATCCTAAAAAGCACTAAATCACTAAGCTTTTAGTGTCCTAAAAGCACTGTCCTATCTGTCTCCCTGCATTACTTAGAACATTAGGGCATGGAGGGAAGTTTATCATCAGGTATGGTAGGACAATCTTTCACAAGAACCTGCTATAATGTTTGGTCGAATGACAAGCCGGAGCAGCCACCTGCTTTTAACTCCAACATGTGTGTGTATGTGTGTGGAGTCAGAGTTCTCTTCATTTAGTAAGAGAATTAGTTCTCCAAAGATTCCTCTGAACTAGATAATGGAACTGGTAAACAGTCCTTTCAGTGGAGGTGATGAGTTTACCACTGCATTTTAGGAGGTCAAGAGGGACTATTGTATTCAGAAAATCATTTGTAAAGCATTGTCTATAGAAGCTTATCCAGTAACTCCTCAGCAAGCCCTATCTCATGCACAGAATACACCCCGTCCATTGGTGAGTGACAGGTAGTATAAAAATGCTCGAAGCAATTAATCATCTTGTCCATCTTTTCTCCTAGAGGTTTTCCATCAGGAAAAGAAATGGTATTTCTGACTATTTAAAGACATTCACTTTCTTAAAAGAAAACAAAAAAAAAAAGAAGAGAACACAATATTATGTTTTCTTCTCATCTCTTTGTTGCACTGGTCACTGCTTCTTAGCAGTTTAGCCATGGGTGTAAAGGAAATCTCAGTGGAAAATCAAATTGAGATACTTCACTTGCTTTATCTAGAAATGTCACAGCTGACTTAATTTCTGCTGGTAGCACCCAGGAGAGGCTGCAGCAGTAGTGGTCTGGGCTTGAAATGAAGTGAGTGAAATGAAGCAGTAAGTGACTCGGCTGGTTGTCCAGCCATATTCCTTCCTTCCCTGTGTATGTTATGATGGAAGCAGCAAAGAATTTCATGCCGTACTTCATGATTTGATCAGAACAGGCTAGTGAACCCATCGCATTTCACCTGCACTCCCCCTCTCCTACCATGTTGCTACCTTGCCATTAGTTCATGAGGAAATTAAAGCAATAAAAATTTGTTGCAAGATGGCTTTTTGCCTTCTTTTAAGGTGTCGCCTGTGTTCACACTAAGAATGTGGGCCCATGCACTTGAACAGGGGATCTTTAGGTCAGACACAAGGGGCATATCTACAACTAAAAAAAGTTGTGTCATATAATCCTTGAGGTCCTTTCCAACCTGGTATTCAGTGATTCTAGGAACTATGCCTCCTGCATGCGTCATGCAAAGGGTGCAAAAGTGCAGGGGGTTCACCTTTGCTTTCTCTCTCCAAATTACCTAATGCACAACAGTCTGGTTTTTACCTGGATTTCCTTCGTGAGAAGCAAAGAAAAAATAGCATTCATTTTGACCTTGACTTTCTCTTTTATCCTTCATGTCTTTTCTCCATCATAAGCTTCTCTGTGGTCAACTGAGTTTCAAACTATGTTCTTCTCAAGGGAGACATTCCTTTATCTGTGCCACAGAACATGTCTTTGTTGTCTGGGGGAGAAACATCTCCTAAGAAATGTACAAGCTGCTAACTGGTGTCTCAAACCCAACCAGAGAGGCTGGAAATGGTAGTGCAGTCTCTCAGGCAGATTGATCCTCTCAACACTGCAGTTGTGAAGTTTCAGGTATTCTTCATCCACTTCCTTTTTTAACTCAGATTGTTTTCCCCAGAAGAACTGTGTTTCATGAATCAGACATTTACGGTGATTAACCTCTCCTTCAGCATTCAATGGAGAGTGATTTGTTCATTGCTACCCACCACTTACTTGCATCTTTTGTCTCCTGCTGCACTGGGTGGGAGAGCGCTGTGACTTGTCCTGCCTCAAGTCAAAGAAGCACACACCAGAGAACACACACATTTCACCTCCTCCACAGGTATATGTCAAAGGCTGGTCAGTCAAAATGAGTGGTCTCCTTTACAGTTCCTTATCTCCATACTGTTGGCCTATGTGCATCAAATGTGCCCTGTGTGATTTTACAGTTATTGGTAAGGACTGCTTTCTGTTGAGCCTTCATAGGCGTTTGTAAATGGATGCCCAATGCACTGCAGGTAGGTATAGTGCCCTCCGTAGCTTTCAGCACTTATGCTGCCTTGCTTATGGACTGACCTAACCAGGAAATCCCTGCTTCTGATGGGATTTCTGCTGTGAGGCTGGGCTCAGTCTCCTCAGTTCTCCATTAGGATTTAGAACTTGTTATTTCTGAGTCACTTGTAAACTTATTTATAACAACTGCACTAGAGAGAACCTGATATATTATAAAGGAGCAAGAGATGGATTGTGATAAAGAATTTTCATATTGAAGATCAGTGAGTCCTTCTGTTTATCTCCCTTCTGGAGGGCACCTGGCAAGCCTTGGCACAGAAAATGGAGACCACCATCAATCAGACATAATCTACTGGAGCATAAGCTCTCTGTGTCATCTTTGGAGCTGCCATTTAGAGTCACATTTTTGCAGACATGTTGCTATTGAGGTACTTGACAGGCATGAGCAGAGCAAGCCTAACCATTTCACTTGATTTCAGGGCTCCTTCTTCAGGTAAAGGCATTGTTTAGAGACATCCACAGCCCTACAGTCAGTTAAAGCTATTTGCCAGTAATCCAAAAGATGTTGTCCATTTACACATTACCAGTACATGCACATTCCCCAATGTCCCAACCCTTATGATTCTACAAAATTCAATTCAGGAAGTGCAGACAAGGTCTGAACCCACCTCTTCTACTGTATGCTAAATGCACAGCACCCCTGTACAGTCTATTGGAAATTAGAGGTGTGTGGGACTTGTGCATGGGCACATGGATTTCTCATTATGAGTGTACCTAGAGATGACACACCTCAAGGAAAAGAGCAGCTGCTGCTGAGTAGCCCTGCTTCTCTTTTCTATGTCTTGGTGACCACACTGCCAGTGAGAGCCTGGCTACATTTGACACAGAGGACCCAAGCTGAAGCAGTAGAAATTCTAGACACTGGAGGAAAGAAAAGTCTATAATGTGGTGGTTGATACGCGTGGAGATATGTTTCCTGTGACAAACATGGGAGGATCTCAAAACAAACTGCAAACCGCAGCAGTTCCCATTAGTTACTTTTATAGATCTTCCACTTGTATGTAAGCTGCTTTTTTAGTGCAGCCAATCCACAGGAAGAAATGCACTATAGAAATTTGTGACATTATTCACATAGATGCTTTTGCTATGTTTCAGTGTGAAGATTAGGCAAGTTTTATATGAGTATTATGTAGCACCTTGATTTCAATTTCCATATTGCATCATGTTGCTTCCACTTGGCTTAGTACAGAAACAGAAACAAAACATGGTAGAGCACATGTACTTATGTGCAATAAAATACTTAGAAAACAACCAGCTACCACATAAATATGTATAAGAACATTATGTGACCATGTAAGTCAGCATTGTATTGCTTATAGGCTATTTACATGTTTTAAACCAACCAGGATTTGCTATTTATTGGTTCATTTTTTTCAAACAAACAAACAAACAAAAAGAAAGCACTTAATTAACAATATAAAACTCATAAGCAAAACAGCATGACTAGGAGAAAAACAAAGTCAGGATAATCATCACAATATTGGACAGATATTAAATTCAGTTTTTCCCAGTCTATTGCTGGCTGTAGAGCTCTTGCTGATAAAGAAAAATAAATTTGAAACCCCCTAAAACCTACATCTAGGCATAAAGTAGTTAAGATGAGCTTACATTAGAATTTAAAACTTCCATAAGTCTTATACTGAAATACTAATTTACTTTTTGTGCAAGATTGAATCATCTGGTTTTATCTGTTGGGATTCTTTCTACTTATTTTTCCTTTCCACTGCTCAGTGAAGCAAGTCATCAGCATTAAATTACTGTAATGAAGAGACACCAGATGCACTGCACGAAGTTTGTAGAAGGATCACTCTTAAAGCCGGCAGGAAAATGGTGACTCAGCATAGTCACCAACTAGGAAAACTTTCATGAATCTAAGCTTGGAGGAATGGCAGCTATCAATACAGCACATTGGGGCTGGGAGCAGATACGTTAAGTATGTACATCTCCCTTCCTTCCTGACCAAAAGGGTAAAATAAGAGGGACAAGGTGATGCAGAAGCTTTTGCACCTAGTTGTTTTCGGCTACGAAACCCCCCCTGAGGCCCAAGTCACATAGGGAGAATTTGAAGCAGGCATGTAGTTTTCCAGTAGAAGTATGTCTGAGTTAATGTATAACAAAAATAAACTCCCCAACACGTAAAGTTTTAAAAATATAACCTCTTCAAGACACACTTTCTACACCTTGAATACCATACTCTGCTTATACCTAATAGGGAAAAATCCAGAGACCAGAACAAGCTGTTGTCTCTCCTTTACAGAAAAACTAAATAGTTGTTTTATGTTCTTTACAGAAGAGTTTTGCTACAGTGCTTGACTTTTTCCAAGCACAAGTTTTTCTCATAGTAGTGACAGCAAGAATGAAAACAAGATCAAATCACCCTTGGAGGAAAAAAAAATAATAACAAAGAAAAAAAAAAAAAGAGCAAAAATTGCTTGCCAATGAACAGCTTGTGCCTTCAGACCATCACCCATCACATATGTAACTGATCTGTTCTAAATGTAAAGGTCTAGCAATCAAGGGCAGTAAATGTTGAGGAGAGTTCCCAGAGGAAAATAAGTGAGCAGAGAGGAAACAGCTGCTTTGGAAGAGGCCAAATGCTGTTCTTGAAGGACTAGCAAGATGAGACAAGATGCTGTGGGTTTCATGACTTTTCTTTGGACATTGTAATTCTGTAATACAGTTCTGAACTGCCAGGTTATTATCTCTGTCCTGCTGGTAGCATCTCCTACCATCAACAGGAGCCAAACTTTGCTTTTTCTAGGAAAAAGCAAGTGCCAAGATGAAAAGTTCTATTGCATCCGATCTTCTAGATTCATTATCTATCATGTGTTTAGCTTCCATAGACTTGGGCTTATAGATCAGGACATTTGCAGTCTGTAGGAATATGTGTTACCAGTAGCAAATCTGCTTTGCTTTTGATTTGAAATGCAAAATGTGATTTTGTTGGTTTTCTTGAATGCATAAATTTGTCTGCGTAATTGGGAATATATTCATCCAAAATAGAATGGGAAATACAAAAAACAGGTGAAAGGGAATACTATTTCTCCCACAGTTTCACAAAATCCTTTTTCTTGACACATCTTGAAATCTTTTACCTAATCAAGCATCACCTGAAATGCAAACTAAAATGGATAATAGGAAAACAGAATAGCAGTAAGCCAGACTAATATTAAACAATATAATACTGTTTCATTTGACCTACAAGAAATTTTATAGGTTTTTATTGTGCAACTTAGCAAACTGTTGGCTTGGTGGTGGGTTTTTTTTTCACTATCAGAGAATCAGTAATCCTGGTTTTAGACATCAAAGTTTTATAATCCAGAAACTGGATTATACAGTTTCTGTACTGGCCACTGTACCAGCCACTGTATTATTGCTACTTGGTGGAGCATTGTATATCAAACTCCTGTTTTTCAGCTGGCAAACTACCCAGGATCTAGATTACAAATTCAGTTATGGTGTGATAGCAACAGCCAACAGGACTCTCCTTACACTTCTCTACCACCTAGGGTTGGTTCCTATCTGCACTGTGGTTTATTCTTTTTACAAAACAAACAAAAAGTAGAAGTGTATTATACACCACCACCCTTACAATAAATAAGATGTTCTTTCCACTTACTAAAAGACACAAATGAAATTGATTTGCTATTTCAGAAAGTAGCTTCAGCTCATTCAGACATCCACAATTAAAATATTCCCTGGAATTTAAATTAAAATAAGGTCTAAACTTAAGAGCAGACTGAGTTATAAAGAGGCTGTAACATTAGCATAATAAAATTAAAGATCAAATTGTTTAGTTTCTAGCTGTCAAATAGGCAGGACCCTCTTTGGGACCAAAGGAAAATGTCTGTGAGCTGTCACCTTTCTAAAAGCACCCACCGAAGACAATAATACTGTGCCAGTAGCTGAATGGTTGACCTAAGCAGGAAACCCCAAAACTGAAATGCAGATATTTTTTCAACTGAAAAGTAACTGTCAAATATTTGTTTTCTTTGGCAAAACATTAACCTAGAAAAGTTTCAAGTCACATCAAATGTTTCATTGCACTGAATACAAATATACGTACCATTCTGGTCTGGAAGGCTTTATTTTGAGTTACAGGTAGTTAAGCTTTGTCTGAAAAAAATTCCACTGGAAAAGGTTTAAAGAAAGTTTTCAAGCTAAGAAGTATCTGAACAAAAATATTCAGATAGTTGTTTGGGTTTTTTAGGGGGTGGGCTTTTGGCCAATAAATAGTCCACCTGGTCTTAAAAAAAGGTCCTTCATTCAGGTGAAACACACTAAAAAAAGCAGGCAATATCATTCTTTCTTTGCTTAAAACCCAAGGCAAGATGCTGCCATTGGTCATTGCTGGAATGAAACCAGAGATGACAATAATTTCTAGCAGTTTTGCTTGTGTACAGGCAGTTTTCACCAAGATTCACTGCAGAGCTATCACTGTGAAAAGAACAAAATGAACTGATATGTTTGATGAGTAATAAGCTATTCTTAGTTCAAAGGGAAACATAGTTAGGGAAGACAATTCTTTCCTGTCTTTCCCCTCCCCCCTAGCTTCGTTTGTGATAACTATTTAAATACCTTTAACTAAAAAGCAGTGTGATAAATTTTCTTCATTCTGCAGAATCTTCTTTGCTGCTGGTATAGCCCCAGTAACATTTACGTAAAATCAATTTTCCAAGGAAAACGTAGTGACCTAAAAAAGGCTTCCCAGTAGAAACCAGTTGTAGCCTTAGAATCTAATCTGGAAAACACTGTGCACATACTTAGCATTTGTGAGTCATCTAATTGAAGTTAGACCTATAAAGGTGAGTGCGTCCAGGATTTGACCTTTGGCAATGGTGAAGCAGCTCATACTTGTGGATGTATTTTACAGCAGTATTCTGCTGGCAGCTCAGTTTGGTTAGGTTAGATAAATTCCCAATCTGAGCTTCTCCAGGGTGTTCTGGTCCTTAGCTGCTCCTTGTTACGATGATTTCCCTCTTCAAATCTCAGGCTTTACTTTGCTGGCATATCATGTGGATGCCTCAGCCTGTCTATCCTTCAGGTGAGCAGTTCTTCGGTCTCCAGTTACATTTGCTTAGGCAGGATGAATAAACTAGTTAAAAGGAAACTGAGCCCATTCGCTCATCACAGGAGTCTGAAGTTTCAGATTATGACAGTGTCAAACAAACATCTCTGTATATTTGTACTGGAGGGGATTTTAGACAGTTTCATAGAACTGGTTTCGTGTGCAGTGTTAATTGTAAGGTAAAATTTTGGAAGCCAGCAGTAGGCTCACAGACCAAAAGTCTCCATAGGACTGTTATGAACTCATATTAAAGTCCTGAGCACCAGAGTTTGCATTCAGTTGAAGGAAGTGTGGAGACCCTCTGATGAAGATCAAGAGCTCAGTCTAATCCTTCTAGGACAGATAATAATTTAAATTCAACTCTGCTTTGTGAAGTAGAATTATAGAATCATAGAATCAACTGGGTTGGAAAAGACCTTTGAGGTCAAAAAGCCCAACCATTTCCCCAGGCCTACCATGTCCACCATTGTACTATGTCCCTAGAGGCCTCATCTACATGGTTTTTGAACACTTCCAGGGACGGTGACTCCACCACTTCCCTGTGCAGCCTGTTCCAATGCCTGAGCACCCGCTCTGTGACGAAATTTTTCTTAACGTCCAATCTAAATCTCCCCTGGTGCAGCCTGGGGCTGTTTCCTCTTGTCCTATTGCTTGTTACCTGGGAGAAGAGACCAACTCCCACCTCAATACAGCCTCCTTTCAGGTAGTTGTAGCGAGCAATAAGGTCCCCCCCCGAGTCTTTTCTTCTCCAGAGCTGGATTGTATGAATACTGGGAAATTTTTTCTGATTCTTAACCTAAATGTGTTTATGGCCAACTGTTACCCATTTGTTCTTAAGCCACCATTGTGTATTCAGGAGAATGCACAGCATTGTGTTCAGCCTCACAATGTTGGTTGCTCTTAAGCCAACGCTGTGTTCGGAACACCCGTTTTTCATTTAATCCATGAGAACCATGGTGTCTAAAGCTTCAGATGAAAACTGAACTTCCATTGCTGTGTTTCCCAATTTCGACATCAGCATTTTTGCTCCCTCTGCCCTGGTCTCTGAATAACAGCAGTGTTGTCCTTGTCCCATGATATTCAGAAACAAGGTATTGCTGTTCCCAGGGCTGAACTGTCCCCACAGATGAAATTCTGTGTTTGTCTCTCTCCTATGAAGGATTCCTGCGGTAAAGAGTTTATGAACTCAAGTAGCACTTCTCCTTTACTGATATCCCCCTTCAGTTCTCCCTTCTTTTGGCCAACCCCAAGATGCATTTAGAGCATGACTTTGCTGCGATAAGTTAGACTTTTTAAGTCACCTCTCGTGGTGCGGGCTGTTTTCCTGACACCCCTTCTGTTTTCCAGTTGAAGCAATCCTGTCCGAGTGCAGTAGATCACCAGTATGTCTCAACAAAGCTTTTGCCACTGCCTGCAGGCTTAGACACACATCTGCTGGGTAAAGAGATACGTGGCTGAAGGTGCTGTCCTGCCCCAACTGGTTGCTGTGGCTGCCCTTTTGCAGAGTGCCCAGTCTGGGTTATTTCAGCAGCCCCTGCCCTGTTCAGCAGAACGTGGCTGAGCATAGACCTCCTGTGCTGGAGCAGTGCATGTAGACTATGCAACCATCGCAGCACCCACTGCCAAAGTGGACATGTGTCTGCTCCCCACATGGCATGGACAGTGTGGGGAGCAGACAAGGGTTTGGAGAGTGTTTGCATCTGAGCAGACCCCATTTGCTATGTGTCACTGTGAGGGATGAGGTGGGACCCCACATTTCTTCAAGGGACTCAATTCTCCAGGGTTTCTTCTCTTATATCAGTTATGAGCCAATAGTGGGTTGTGCATCAGGAGCTGCGCTTACCTGGTATTGAATTTGTGCTTGCTGCTATTACTAATGTCAATTTATGTTGTCTTACTCTGGGTCTTCACCGGCGTATCAGGAACAGGAATCACTGTTCGCTTTAAGATTGCACTCAATAAAATAGTACTTTGCCAGGCAAGCCAGCATTTTACTTCAAACATAACCCTTCTTATGACTTTCTTTTTCTCAAAAAATGGAAATTATTACTGTAAGAGTCTCAGTTTATTGCAAAAATAATTGAGTGCGTTGACATATTTTAATAGAACAGATTTCATACTGTCATAGTGCAGATATGTCAGCTGCTTCTGGCCTTACATCTTGTTCTTTGCCCTCCTGTACTGCCACACTAATTAATCAGCTCAACCCTTTGCTGAGATTGTTGTGCAGGTTTCAGTTTCCGGAAAGGATTTGCTGACTTGCCTTTTTAGCTACAAAGTAACTTGACAGTGCACATTTCCAAAAGAAAAGACTGAAACCTAGAATCTAAACAGAAGTACTTCAAGAGGTAAATACCGGCTGCAACTGAAATCCTTACAGCCACTCAAATTTCTTACTCATTGCTTTTAACTTCAACTTCAGAACTAGCTTTTAAGGTTAGACTGTAGAATTGTGTGGGAGAAGTTATTGTATAATACTACTCTTGTCTGTCCCAGCCCCATCTAATATTTGAATTGTTTCTATTTGATTCTTTGTTCATATGGGTCAGACAAGACATGAGTGCAGGCAGCCTGAAAGCAGCCTCACACCATTTTTTGCCTGCCCAAACTGTCAACCAAGTTAGGTGGCACATTATAAAATGCTGTCTTAATTCAAATGCATTGTCTTGTGTATCGTGAAATTCACAGGGCAGAGATGACAACACATGCCTTCATGTGTGTGCTTCTTCAGATGCATGTATTCTTGATGATCTTCCTTCTCACTCAGATCAACAAAAAGCATTTCATGTACTAGCTGAGCTGCATGGAGGCCAAAAGGATCAAAACAGGCTGTGATTTGGGAATGAAGCCTCCACTGAATGGGCTCCGAAATGTTGCAGTGTGTTCTTCACCGCCCAGTTACAGGAGGGGCAGTCATCATAGCACCGAGATAAGGAGGTGCTGGCATTTTAAGGCCTACCCTAAGAAAGTGGTGAACACCTGCAATTCCATTGAGATCAATAGTGCAGGTGCTCAGCAATTCTCTTGTGGGTCACAGTTTATAAACAAATACTTTTCACAAAACCTTTTCATAGTCACCTTTAAAAGCAGAATCTTCACCACCAGATGCTTTCACTTCTCATTTTCTTGGCAATTTCGTATTACAGGGATTCATGGCAATTGCAAAGGTGAGGGTTGAAATCAGTCCTGTCTAACAGCAACAAAATAAAACCTGGAACTATTATGGACACATTTCTTAGGAGTGTTCTTAAGTAAATGGAATAAAAGCTCCAAGGAAAGTGTTGTGAGCGTTTCACATGACTATAGCTTTCTCTATGAAGTTGTTCAGATGTAAACATAAGTCTCCTTATTTTGCCCAAGCTCTATCTGCAGCCTCTTCCTGTTCTCTCCTCCATACTGATGTGGTGGGTAGGTGAGAGAGTGGCTGTGTGGTACTTAGCTGCAGACCTGGGTGAACCTACCACACATGGTATTCTTGTGTCTTAAATAATCTTGACCTTAAGACACTATTTGGAAAGGGTAAGAACAATATTAAGTCTCCCTCTTTGACTAGCATCTTCCCTTACCACTTCTTGCTTATAGTAGTACATAACAGTTATAAAGTACTTCCCACATCCTTTGGATTTTAAAAGTATTCAGATTAGTAAAAGACTACACCCCGCAAAAAATGATTATGAATGTATTTTTGTGTTCTCCTAAATTCCCGAGTCAAACATGAAAATAGATTTTAGGCTGCTGAGTTAGTCTGTTGTATTTAAACCTCACAAAAAACCCCATTAAGTAGATAATTTATTATTTCCATCTGAGAGATGGTAAGGCTGAGGCAAACTTGTCTACTGATTTGTATCTTTCTGCTAGTGTCAAATTAGGTCCTGGCTGGACTTAACTCCTTGACTGTTGTTATACCCCATATGACAATGGAGAGATAAATGCTGCTGTTTGTTTTCATGGTGTGTGTAAAGCAGGAAAAGATGAAGCAGGGTCTGAATAGAGAGGCAGAATACCTAGATGAAGAACATTCATTATCTTGCACAACACTCATCAAACCTTTTGAGTCCTGGTGTTCCTCTGGGAAATTGCTGAAGCACAAGAAGAAAAAACCCCGAGGTGACTGGGAATAAAGGGCATTAACTGGTGAAGGGATGACGTTTTAACCTTAGTTTCTGAAGTTAAGGAGATGGGACTTCTACTGCCATGTAAAATGTGCTGTGAGTAACGAGAGGGCCAAACAGTTTAAGGATACATGAGCCTTATCCACATCTGCTGGCACAGAGCTGCAGCAGCTTTGGTTTCTTCTTGTACTGATCACAGATAACGCTGTAGCTCCCTGCTGGAGCATGACTTTCCTTGCCTTCAGCACAGCCTCAGTCTCGGAGCAGGAGCCTGGGAAGGACATGCTAGACTGGGAATTGATAGCCTGCCCTGCACCCAGCTCTGGCTGCGCAGGCAACTGGTGTTATGGCAGCTCCTTCCAGCTCTGCTGCCCATTCCCAGCTTCGACTTTTCTGCTTAGATCATGGGCTCTGGGGTACGCACAGTCCTGCGCAGTACATAATGTGTTTGCTCTTGGTGGCTAGGGTAATATGTACAGCTCCCAGGCTGGTTGGGGTCCCCAGTAAGAAATATTTTCTATCCCTGGTAGCACCATGTACATGCTCAAAGAATTAAAGATTGCTGCAGAGTGCTTCTGACCAAAGCCTGCAGCTTACATTAACAAAAATTGCAGGGCTTGGTAGTCTTCCTATTCAAAGATTGACTTGTGTGATGAGGTTTTCTTATTAAAAGGTCTTAGTGTACTGTTGTAGGCTGAACTTCTTTCACCTCTGCCATCTAAAATTCTGTTTATAGAAGCATGGGCGTGTGGGCTTGATAGCTGTTCAATCAGCCTTCACTTCAGCAGTTGATTATCAGGCACTGTGTTTTCACAGAATGACAGAATAGTTAAGAGTTAGAAGGGGCCTTAAGAACATCTAGTTCCAACTCCTCTGTCATGGGCAGGGACACCTCACACTAGACCATGTCACCCAAGGCTCTGTCCAACCTGGCCTTGAACACTACCAGGGATAATGAAGTTATCACTTCTTTGGGCAACCTGTTCCCAGTGCCTCACCACCCTCACAGTAAAGAACTTCATCCTTATGTCTAACCTGAAGTTCCCCTGTTTAACTTTAAACCCATTACCCCTTGTACTATCACTCCAGTCCCTGATGATGAGTCCCTCTCTGGCATCCTTGTAGGCTCCCTTCAGATACTGGAAGGCTCCTATGAGGTCTCCATGCAAGGTTTTCCTCTTAATAGAAGTAGCCTTGTGTGCATTCAACTGCTTGCACATAATCTGAAAGCAAGTTGAAAATGGCTTTGCTGGTATTACAAGCAGAAGGTAAAAGAAAAAACAACCCCAAAAAACCCAACCAAATCCCAACTTAAAAGTCTGTGGCCAAACGTTAACAAACACTTTCTGCACTCTTCTTGAGAAGAGCATGATCCCTTCCACATTAAGGGAGTTCCTCAAACAGGTGAGCAGACAAATGCCAGGGTCTGCGCTATGCAAAACACTTCCTCTTCTTGAGGCAGCTCTTAACTGCAGTTGAATAAACAATGCAGTAGGTATACATGTACATCAGCAGGCAGAGAAGGGGGGAAGTTCAGGTATGACCTCTCTAGGGACAGCCAAAGCCATGTCCTGCATGTGGTCCAAGTTTCCTCCTCAACGGAACAGTTCTGCATTTTGCAAGTGAGCTGCTTGACTCTGGTAAAACATCCTCCCTGTGCTGACACTTGCTTTACCTGCATTTTGCCTGCAGTGGCTGCGGAACCCAGGCCCCCAGCATGAGAAACGGACTCTCTTTGGAGACCTGCTCTGCTTCTTTTTTATCACTCCACTGGCAAGCATCTCTGGCTGGTTGTGTCTGCGAGGAGCAGTGAACCATCTGCACTTTAGCAGCAGACTAGAAGCTGTTGGCCTCATTGCACTTACTGTCGCACTCTTCACTATTTACCTGTTTTGGACTCTAGTAAGTATTGGTCTTCTATAACTCACAGGAATAAGGGAAAGAGCAAATCAGAAAATTAATGATGGAGTGCTGTAGAGCATGTGCACCATTGTACAAAGCTTTGCTTATATATGCCTTCTATACTGATAAATTTAATTTACATCCGCAAGAAACCTCTGGGTTTCACACTATTCAAGTTCTCTGGAAAACCAGAAAGACTGACCCAAAATCAAACTGTCATTCCCAAATCACAAACACCAGAGGAGTTAGCAAGAGCGAGACAACATGGAGTTCCAAGAGACATGCTATGGGAAGGAGTTACATCAAAGATAATGTGCAACAGGTGAAGGCACAGTGCACAAAATAGCTTTAGGTGAACAACATGGAAGCTACAGAGGATTCAGACTGTATTCTAATCCAACATTTGGCCAATTTTACAATTCAAAAGCCTAGCATGTGGGTGCATCCCATGTTTTCCTCATTACTCATGCTTGTGGTGCTACGGGAAGTCTATAGCAGAACACACACCCATGTCTGTAGAAATACAGCTGCCTTTGTAGCTGTCACATGCATGCTGATCCATCCTAAAAGCCACTTGATTTGTGCCAAATTGTTAAACTGAGATCAGTTCCTGGCCCCAGTGCACCAAGGAACACTTGGCCCAGCATTAATGAAACAAACGCAGAGGACAGCTGCCAAAACAAGTGTTCATCAAGTTATGGTCTAGCAGTTCACTGAAAATCCCAGGTTACTGTTGAGCTTGACATTCTACACCTTTAGCTCTTGGGCAAGGAGGAGAACAGAACAGCAGATGCATACAGGGAGCACTCAGGTGCTAAGCTGTGCTGCTACAAGAGGAAAAACCCATTTGAGCCTGTGCTGCCCTGATCAGGGGAAGACCACCCTGCCCATGGTGCCAGCACAGCCACTGATCCTGCAGGGCTAGCACACAGTTCTTGTGCACACTGTGTATGGCCATATGCTGTATAGCTGGCCACATCCAGCAGTTTTTGATCAGTGTGAGCTGCTGAGGAGGTGACACTAACAGAGGTAAAAACACAGCAAGAAAACCCTATCATGAGCCCACAGTAAGCTTGCAAAACTAGAGGTGGTGACAGTAAAAACACAAAAACTCCATGCAACATAACAGCTAGCTCCAAGAAAGCTATGAAAGGTAGCATCTCATTTACTTTGTTTGTAACAGTGACACCCTGTCTCATCCATAGAGGACTTCAGGCTAATCTTAGCGCCACACAATAGTGGGGAAACCTGAGAGTTTTGCCTCAGCCTCCTGCAGTTTTTGTGTTGTTTCTGCTTCCATTTTCTGTGAAGCAGCACCAGCATCACTCCCCTTCGACAGGACAGCCATTCACTCCAGCAAGTGAAGTGGCACTCGTATTTCCTGCAGTACTGTCTGTCAGGTATTCAAGGAAAGCTTGTTCAAACCTTTGTGTATGACTGTCTTAGAAACCCAAATGCTGCCCAATTTATCTAAGATACATAATTCACAAGCACCAGAATGGTTGGAGATTAGAAAGGAGAGCCTTGCTAAGTAGCTGGATTTAATTACCAATGACACATGGACATACCTGATGCTGCTCATTAAGACTCCTGCAGCATCTCAAGTATAGTCCCAGTCATCTGTTGTATTCACATTGTAAGTGGCAAAATCCCTTCTATTCATTTTCTAAGTCTTACCTCTTCAGAAGCATACAGAGAAATGCGTTGTAGGAGCTGGAGAATATGGTGATAGAGGGAGCCTGATGTAAATGTATACCTTGGTTAACTTAATTGAAATACTGTATCTTTAATGTCCGCTGAATTGTGGAAGATGCAAATCCACTCTGATATATTATTCAGGCCAGCAGGAGGTGGATGGGTTAATGAAGCACTGTGTTCACCAGGGAAGGGCAAGGTAGGACGCTGTTTAGGGCACAGCAACCCTCCGGTTCAGCATAGAGTTAATTCAGTGAGCAGACTGGGATGGAGTTGAGGCTCTCTTCACAGTGAGAAGGTGCCTTCATTGCCTTCACAGCATTAGTACGCAGAAGAGTTTAGAGGAGATTTAAGTATATCTGCAGATTAAGTCAACAGGCTTGAGTGACAGTGTTTACACATATTCTCAGAGGGCAGGTTTGCAAAATCAAGGTAGAGATTTAAAGCAACTACTTAACATTCCCTACATGGGGAAGACTTGTCTGCTCTGCTCAGCAGCTGAGACCCACCAGCCAACACAGGAAAGCCCCAGCTTGCATTTGCACTGGAGGGGCATCTCCTTCCCTTGCCACACAGCAAGGAATGGACCCACATGCAGAAGTGCTAGCCCCATGAAGTGCTTCAGCAGCACCTGCCCTTTAATTTTTGGAAATAGGAGAATCCTGCACTGCTTGCTTAGTTATTGCTGTGCAGGGAATATATTGAGAGCTGTGGGGCAAATTATACAGAACATGAGGCAAAAGTTGGCACATAGATTATTTACATACCATAATTACCTGAATGAGTAGTGAATGGAAGAGATTCTATTTTTGCATCCAATAAGCTATTTTATCCATTCCCCTTAAATAGCCATGCTCTCCATGCAATGCTGCTGCTTTTTCTCTGCATTTAATCACTGTACTTGAGACACACAGCCTCCAAAAACCCAAACTGGTCCCAAGAAGAAAGCTTCAGACACAGAACAGATTGCTATTTAAACTGAGAATTCAGGGCCACACTCTGCTTTCTCTTGCTCACAGAGAATCTTGACTCCAAGATCAAGTAGCATGTTGCGGTACAACAGGATTAGCCCTATAGCTAGTGTATCGTAACTGCTGGTTTAGAACAGGCCTGCCTGAATTAATTCAGGGTAAGTTACAAAGACCCGGCTTGCTATCCTGTTGAAGAGGTGAACAAATATTAGTGTGCCAAGGACCAATGTAAATCTGGCCTTTGCTCAGCATCTCAAGTTTTGCATCCAGTGCAATGGCTTGGGGTGAGTAACACTGGCTTTGCTGAAATTCAGTAGCTGACATCACTTGGAAACTGCCTCCAGGCAAGCACCCATTGAAACAAGCTGTCAAACTTAACTAGGTTATCCTGTGAAAATGCCTTAAAGCAGTTAAAAAGCATTCCTTAACAGTGCAGCCCTTCCTCAAAGAACTCATGAGATACTACTTGAAAACTCAACCTAAACTCTAGCTCACTCCTCTGAAGCAGTCACTGCATTTTGCATGGTATTCATCTTTGCAGGTGCTTGGTGTCCAGTCATTTCACCACCCTCCCCTTGTCCCTCATAGCTCCTGCTGATACTGCAGTGCTTTTTAAAGAGAGATTTCTCATGTTCATTCATATAGTGATGTTCCACAGAAATGAAGATGTAGACTGCTTTGCCTTCTGGGAAAGCAGAGGAGATTGAAAGATGGGGAATCAATCTGTTGGAAGAGCTGTCTTTGGGCAACTGTGCAGTCAACAAAAGCTCTATAAGTTTCCCTCATTAACAGCAGACAGCTGTATAAAGATCTAATAAAAAAAAAAAGAAGTCTTTTTTTGTCCCAAATAGGATTTTATAAAAAGGTAAATAATTTTAGTTAACACCTTTTTGCAAGAAGGAAGGGGTTTTGAAGGATATAATCATAGGCATGTATATTATGTCATCTCCCTCTATACCTCACTGGCAGCCATCCTGTCACTGCTGTAAGGGTAGGAAAGCAAGCAGCACACAGAGCCACTTCTCTGCAAGCAGTCAGCAGCATCTTCCACCTGCCTGTGCAAACCATGTTACCTCCAGCCTTCATGGCACCTTCTGCATAGCACAGGCCTACAGAAGTGGCTCAGGTGCATAAAAAAATCAGTGACAAATGACCAGCTGCATATGAAGACAGAACACCTAACAGGACAAGGTCCCTCCTGCTCACAGCTAAGAATACAGTAATTGTCATGTGGTACATTTCACATAAAAAGGTCCCAAGCCAGTTTACAGGGTTGTCATTTGTTTCTCTTTTTTTAAAAACGGCACATCTTCTTAAACATAATTCTCACTACACTCAGGTGTCACTACAATAAGCAGTAAGCTATTTAAAAAAAAAATACTGAGCCAAATTATCTTGTATCAGTCATTTCTCTTCCACTACTAGCAGAATTATATTAAGGTTGGAATCTGTTAGCTATTAACAACAAAAGGAAAAAAAAAAAAATCAGACAATCTAAATTGAGATACACATGTTGGCAGATGGCTCACACTCACCTTGTTGCATCTGTGCAATCTTAATGTGATGCATCTAGCAATAAAGCATTAAAGGGTAGATAGAACATGTAATATGACCCTGTCAGTGTTTGCACACAGCTTAGCTAAGAGCAACCCTTCACTATCCAGCCAGCTACATTGCCAGTTTAACAACCTGCAGCATTATAGTACCCCAGACTCATTCTCATTCCAAGTAGCTGCCAGTAATCCTAGTTCTTGGGAAAGACAGAGGCAGGATGTCTGATTTTTCATGTTATAAAGGAACAAGAGGTAGGCAACAGCAGAAAGTAGGGCACTGACAGCTTTTCTTCTCCGCTGTAGCAACTTGGGGAACAAGCCATCTACCTGGTAGGTCTTGTCTTTGCCTGCTACTTTTTTGCTCATTTTTATCCCACCCAATTAGGCCGCTCTTTGTTCCACTTGGAGGCATTTCCCCCAAACCCCAAGTGATTCCTTGGAGGACTGCTTTTACTCTAAACACAGTACATCTCGTTCTCTCCTCAGGTATCCTTTAGGTATCACTGTAAGTTATACAGCGAATGGCGTCGGACCAATCAGCGTGTGATACTTCTACTGCCAAATTCTGCCAACATTCCCTCCAATCAGCAGTCCCTACTGGGCCTGCAGTCCATCAAGAGGAACTCAAAGGAGACAATTGTTTGATTTGGGCAGTTCTGCATAGGGGCCACACACTAAAAATACATCCGTCAAACTCACTGGCATCAGGCATTGTCCAGACCCCTGAAGTGTGCTACTATGATTTACCAACTCTGCAGAGGAATAAGTCACTGCTTGTTTGAATTCAAATCACGGATGATGCAATCACATAATTTTTGCTAAGCTGCCAAACTTGCTTATTTAGCAGATACTGTATGGTATTGTACAAACTTGTGTTAATAATTAAATCATCAAGTGATGCAAACTTTTTTACTGCTTAAAATACTAAACTATGGTAATTATCAATGAAAAACAGGTTTAAGAAGTGTTCTGTCTTTATCATTTCCTATTCCTACAGTATTATTTAGGTAGATTGACAGTGACCACTGCTGGTTGTAGTTTTCTAGAGCACCGCAATGGCAATCCCCCACTTGATTTTATTTGAAGATCCTTTATACCAATATTCTGGACTATTAAAACTTTTGTGTTGGAAGTTCCACAAATTGTCATATTATTTAAATGCTACAAAGTGATCAGAAAATGATCTGTTGTTTCTTATTTGGCAGGGAAAGAAAATTCTAAGTAACAAATTTAGCATGCGCAAAAGAAAGAAATGACACAAATTGCAATAATCTTCCAACTTGGGTATTTTAGTACTTAACACTCGGGGAAAAAATACTGGGCAACTCATTCTGCAAATGAAACTAACATTTTGCTTGTGCAAATTCAGACTTAGCTGGTTTTCTCTGGATTTACACCAAGCTGAATTTAACCCTAATTGTAAGACTTATTTTTGTAAAGAAAAGTCTGCATACATAATAAATGAGGTCATTAGACACATTTTGGGAAGCAGGAACTTGTCTTGCATAAAAATTAGAACTATTTTGAAGCTGCACAGTTCTCAGCTTGACGTAGGTATATCGGAGTATATGTAAGCCTTGACCTCTTGTTGTAGCACTCAGACTAAAGCACTTTCCTAAAAAGAATGTAAGAGCCTTCCTATGGAGACCAATCTGAATTTGCAGTGTAAAGACTGGACTCTGCTCCTGGGTGGCATTAACTATTTCCTGTTGGTTTTACTCCCAATTCATTCAGCAATTCTGCAGTCTAAGAAGACACACACACTTACAGAGACTTATTTTACAGAAATACACAGAATTTCATGGCAATGCTTTTTTCCCAAACTTCACAGGAACTAAAAAAAAAAACAAAAACAAAAACAACAGAACAGAGCAACAAGGCTAGTAATTTATAAATTCAGATCGTTAAAGGCATTATGGTGTTTATCATCACATGAGCTCATCAGATGTTGTGTGTGCTCTATGGGAGAAAAAGGTTAGTACAAAAGAAAAAACCAAACAAATCGGTTCACTTCATTCTGGTTTTGGTCTGATCTAGCTGTAGTCATGTTATTTGACAATATTCTTTGTAACTCAGTTTCATGGGGATACAAGAATCAAGTATACAAAGCAATAAGAGCCTCATTCAGACATAAAATTAATTTCAAAGCAAGCCAAGATGTTGTAAAAAAAAAACTAAACAAAAAAAAACCCAAAAAAAACACCACCAAAATATGAGCCTGCAGATCTATACTCATCAGTCTGATAATAAGGTCTGGGGCTCATCATGTTTGGCAGCAAGTATCTCTTTCTCTTCCAGAGGAAACTATAGGGGATTCTTAAGACCTCAATACCTGTCCTGGGTTCAGCAGTAGCAGTCATTTTTCTCCTTCTTAGTAGCTGGTGCAGTGCTGTGTTTCTGACTTT